>VZQC01002209.1:1430692-1581367 GCA_009823505.1 Rhizomys pruinosus
TCAGACAGCAGCTGCACAAGAAATAAGATCAACAATTGACAAATGGGACCTCATTAAACTCAAAAGTCTTCGGTACATCAAAAGAAACAGTAAAGGAAGTGAAGAGAAAACCCACAGAGTGGGAGGAAACCTTCACTGCAGGATCATCTGACAAAGCATTGATTTCCAGAGTATGTAAACTACTCAAAACACAAAGAAGAAAGAAAACAAATGAATCATTCAAAAGATGGAGAAAAGAGCTGAACAGAGACTTCAAAAGTGAGGAATTAGAGATGGCTGAGAAACATCTTAAAAAGTGTTCAACGTCACTATTAGTTAAGGAAATGCAAATTAAAACCACTTTAAGATATCATCTCACTTGGGTAAGACTGGCTAGGATCAAGAAAACAAATGATACCTAGTGCTGGAGAGGTTGTGGGGAAAGAGGAACACTCATCCATTGCTGGTGGGATTGTAAACTTGTACTGCCACTATGGAAAGCAATGTGGAGAATCCTTGGAGGACTCAAAATGAGCTTAGCACCTGACCCAGTCATACCACTCCTGGGTATATTACCCACAAGACTCATCTTACCACAGAGATACATGCACATCTATGTTTATTGCAGCTCTGTTCACAAATAGCAAAAAGCTGGAACCAACCCAAATTCCCATCCACTGATGAGGGATAGAAGAAATGTGGTATATCTACACAATGGAGTTCTATGCAGCAGTAAAAAAAAGATGACATCATGAACTTTGCAGGTAAATGGATGGAACTAGAAGACATTATGTTAAGTTGAAGTGACACAGTCCCAGAAAAACAAACGATGAATGGTATCCCTCGTCTGTGGATGCTCTCTCCAATAACCTAGTTGTGAATATTTCTTGTTGTGAATGATGCATATTGGAAAGAACAACAACACCAACAACAGAAAAGACTGCATCAAAGAACCGAATGAAATGGTGAACTGGTGGGGTGGGGGGTTGGGAGGGGGACATGGGTCTATATTCGATTTGTAACATAATCTTGTACAAAAAATATATAAAACAGGGGCTGGAGAGATGGCCTAGTGGTTAAGAGCACCAACCGCTCTTACAGAGGACCTGGGTTCGATCCCCAGCACCCACATGGCGGCCGAGAGTCGTCTGAAACTCCTGTTCCAGGGGAATCTGACACCCTCTTCTGACCTCTGTGGCATTTCATGACACGGGTGCACAGACCTGCATGCAGACAGTACATTGATACACATACAGAAATAAATAAAATTAAAAAAAAATAAAACAATAAATTTTAAAAAATGAAAAAACGATCAAAGAAATGGGAGAAAAAAGAAAAAGTAGTATTCTCACTTCAATGGCAGCTTCTGAAAAGTGCAACTGAGGACAGAAGGATTATGAATTTGAGGGGACTCTATGCTATATAATGATGTGGCAGTGTGCATTGCCACTTTAGGACAATGGCTGAACAAAAACAGCCTGACTCATCAGCATCCATTAAAGCCAGGAGTCTTCGCCAATCTGTTCTGAGAACTTGTTCCTTCAGATTTCTTCCAGAACCATGCTCTCAAACAAAGGCCTTTCTCTCTTTTCATGGAAACCTTATATCCAGCATGAAATGGGGAAGGAAAAGCAGAATTTGTCTTATCAGACAATTTTCCCTTTCTGATCCCTCGTGATCTAGATCGGCGCATGTGTCATCAATGCTTGCTATTGGTCAAATCCCACTTATCATTCCCAACACAGATGGGATAATATGTTCCTTCCAATGAATATCTGCTGCTTGCAATCCTTGATCTTCACAACATACACAAGTTCATAAATTGTTCTGGGTCAAGGACAAGGAAGGTCATGAGGAATTAAGGCCACATGTTTAGGTTTCAATAGAAGCTCAAGGCCTAGTGTTAAATGACCTCAAAACATAAGATGAAAACTTTTTGGTTACAAGATTAAGTAAAGCTTATTCCCACTTAGCAAGACCTTGTCTGAAGAAAGAAAAGAAAGTCTGAGCTTTGAAGAGATGACTCACGTGGTATCTGAATAGCCAATGCACCATATGCAAAAATGGTCAATAGCATTTATCATGAAGGGATCAGAAAACACTAATTTGGCATGATGCACCTGCTAGAATGGCAAAATCTAGGAAAAAAATGTCAACATCCATTGTTGAGACGAATGGGAAGTGCCTGGAATGGTCATATGTCACTTCTGGGAAGGTAGACCGATGCTCTGCTTTGGAACACAGAATAACTTTTTTTAAAAATTAAAAACAGGGGCTGGAAAAATAGCTCATCTGTTAAGAGCACCGCATGTTCTTAAAGAGGACCAAGGTTTGATTCCCAGCACCCACATGGAAGCTAACAACCATCCATAATTCCAGTTCCAAAGGATTCAGCACCCTCTTCTGACCTCCATGGGCACTGCATGACACAGGTGCACCTACATTCATGCAAGCAATAGGCTCATACACATAAAATAAATAATAAATGAATAAAATATTTTTTAAAACCTCCTCATTGGGAGACAGAGACAGATGGATCTGAGGAGCTTGCTGATCAGCCATCGTAGACTAAAAAATGAGATGCCCTGTCTCAAAAATAATAACAAAAAGGAGGAAGGTGATAGAGGAAGATACTCCCTTAACCTACACATGAATACACATGGGTGTGCACACCCACTCACACATGTACACCCTCCCACATCCACACACATGCATGCACATACACACCACCACCAAATAAATAAATAAAAATAAATAAATAAATAATAAATGCTAAAACATGCTCTATAGTCTTTCCTCTATCTCTTCTGCAATGATCCTTGAGCCTTTGGTTTTTGAGTTTATTACCATCTGCTGCACAAGGGAGCTTCTCTGGGGAGAGTTGAGAGATACATGAATCTATGGATATAACAATGAGTCATTAGAAGTCACTTTAATTCTTTATCTGTTTAGCAGAATAACAGCATTAGGCTCTCCCCTATGTCCTCTGGTTCCTCTAGCCACAAATTCCTATGCCTTATATAAAGGTCATGTATGGGTTCCATCTTATAAAGTAGACTTTAAAACTAAGAGAAAGTGATTGGTTACGTCTATGCTAGTCATGCCACTATTTCTCTAGAGATCATATCTTGCCATTCTAGTTATTACTGAAGCATGCAGGATTCACAGCAGGGTGAGGTTAATGATTTTTTTTCTTCCAGGAGCACCTTCCAGCACAATGAAAGCCAGTAGATGGGACTCTAAGGTCAGAACCACTTTGATTTCTCCTTGTTTGTTCTACAGCTCATGTATGTATTGTCTTCAGCAATAGGGTTTTACTGTCAACTTCTGAGAAGGTGGATAAACTATTGTCAACCATTGGCTGCTGGGAAGGGAGAGTCAATCTCTTTTAAGACTGAGACTCTTGGTAGGTTAACCAGGCTCTAGTGATGTGTCCACACTGAAGAACATTTGAGAACACAAATTTGACTCTTTAGGTTTTAATATATACATATATATGTACATGAAATTTTATGGGAGTTGTAAGGGGTTTCAGATGGGGAGGGGGATCTGAATATGATCAACATATTCTATGAAGTTCACAAAAATTCAATAAAAAGGAAATTTAAAAAATTAAAAAGTTAAAAACATGTCAGTCATATGATCCAGCCATATCACACCTCTGTTCTCATCAAAAGAAATGAAAGTCTACATCCACAAAGAGATTTTTGTACAAGGTTCTTGGCAATGTTATTCCCCAATGATTTCCCCAAATCAGAATCATATAAATCTCCACTGGCAGAAGAACAGATAACAAACTGATGCAGAGACACAATGAAATGTCCCAAGGGAATAAAAAATTGTTGTTAATAAAAAACATGTTATTATTCTGGGGCAGGGGGGAGACGCGTAGAGAGAGAGAGAGAGAGAGAGAGATGAATGAGAGTGATGAGAGGGAGAGGAGAGGGCGTGAGAGAGAGAGAGAGGAGAGAGAGAGAGAGAGAGACCAACAAAAAGATTCTATAAAGTCTAGCTAGGTAATCAGGTGAGTTTACTGGGGTTACTTATAGGAGCATGAATGACTTTCTGGGTGTTTTGTAAAACTGTCCCACTGTCTGCATGGATGACATAGACAGCTACACTTGAGGGACCCACTCCACACTTAGCTGCTAACCTCAGATGATGTGGGAAGGGGGGTTATGAGGTTCCCATGAGCATCTCTTAATGACCTGATGACTCTCTTGAGCCTCTCCCTCTCTCCACAGTGTTAACAGACCTGATCTGGTACAGGTCTTTGAATCAGATGCTTTGATTCAAAACAGCAATGCCCACGTTCAGCTAAGAGGAAGAAGCTGCACTACAGACACACAACAGGAGTGAACCTCAAAAACAAGAGGAGGACGTCAGGAAGAGAACTTGATCAGCTTGAGTATACTTCAGGTTAGAAGTGTCTCTGGTTGGATGGGAGGGCCTCCCTCAGCCAGGCATAGTACCACATGTGATCTGTAGGGATGGAGTTCTCAGGAGTGATAAGTGGAGCAGGAAAGCATGGAAACATGAAAGCATCATTCAAAATAAGAACCAAGCCAAATCAGCAAGGCTCAGGTCCCAGTGAGAGACCCTGTCTCAAAGACACAAGGTGGATGACTCCTGAGGATTGACATCACGGGTGCACCTGGCCAACACAAAAAACTTCACTCGACTCTCTCCTCGTTCTCTCTCTCTTCTCTCTCTCTCTCTCTCTCTCACACACACACACACACACACACACACACACACTCCGCACCAACTCACATGCTCAGGCAGAAACGAACACACATTTAAACACAACTGAGATAGGTTTTATGGTGCATGCCTGCAATCCCAGAATTCTAGGGGCTGAGGCAGGAAGATCTTAGGTAAAAGACTAGATTATATTAGATGGATAGTTTGAGGTCAGTCTGGGCTACATAGCTAGACCCTCTCTAAGCCCTTCTCCAATTCATCCATGCTAAGAGTGATTATGGCTTGCTTTGGCAGGGTGACTCTTTTGTGGATTGGATTATGTCCTCCAAAAGAGCATATTGAAATGTGGCCTTATGTGAAAACACAAGACTTGGAGAGCCTGGATGAAGAGGACCCAGAGCTTGGCCCTCATCATGGAGGGGGTGTTGAAGGATACAGCTGGTCATAGTTGGCACTTTCCAGAGGGAGAGAGAAGGCAGCAGCAGTGGCCATCATTGGTCCCAAAATTACCTCGAAAGGAGTGCAATCTGTTTGTAGGTTAAAGTCTCCAATTCAATAGAGGAGATTGAGGCCACAAGACTTATTTAAGGCCAGAGAGAGTGAGGCAGGGTCCCAAGAGAAGGAAAGGATTTCAGACCATCCAGAAAAGCAGCAGGGATCCTGGAATCAACTATAAGGTTGGAGACAGAGATGACTGAAGATGGGCAAAGGAGTAGGCCCTGATTAGCCCCCAGGCTAAATCCAAGTGATCACTTCCCTAAAGCCCCTTCTGCAGCCTTGCTTTAGAAAGTGCCTCCTAGAAGAGACAGCCTCTTCAGCAAGTGTGTTGGCAAAACTGGATCACCACTTGTAGAAGAATGAAATTAAACCCCTACCTCTCGCCCTGTACAAAAGTCAACTCCAGATGGATCAAAGACCTCAACGTGAAACCCCGAACTCTGAAGGCTATAGAAGAGAAAGTTGGCAGCGGACTGCAAGACATAGGCATAGGAAAGACTTCCTGATCAGACAGCAGGTGCGCAAGAATTAAGGTTGACAATTAACAAATGGGACCTCATTAAACTCAAAAAGCTTCTGTACATCAAAAGAAAGAACAATCAAGGGAGTGAAGAGGAATCCCACAGAGTGGGTTCTCACTGCAGAAACATCAGACAAAGCATTTGATTTCCAGAATATATAAACTACTCAAAAAACAAAGAAGAAAGAAAAAACATGACCCACTCAATAGATGGAGCAAGAGCTGAACCGAGACTTCACAAGTGAGGGTTAGAGATGGCTGAGTAAACATCTTAGAAGTGTCAACATCACTAATCATTAAGGAAATGCAAATCAAAACCACTTTAAGATATCATCTTACTCCATCTAAGACTGGCTGGGATCAAGAAAACAAATGATAACAAAGTGTTAGAGAGGTTGTGGGAAAAGGAACACTCCATCCAATGCTGTGGGAGATATAAACTTATACAGTCACTATGGAAAAGCAGTGTGGAGAACCCTTGGAAGACTTGGAATGAACTTGCCACCTGACCCAGCTCACCACTCCTAGGCTGTACCCTCACGACCACCCCACCACAGAGTACTGCACAGCCATGTTTATTGTCAGCTCTCTTCACAATAAGTACGGAGCTGTGAACCAACCTCACAATGCCCCCACCCCTCAACAGAATAGTGGATAGAGAAAATGTGGTACATCTACAAATAGAGTTTCTTTTTTGTTTGTTTCTTTTTCTTTTTTTTTTTTGTTGTTGTCTCTCACAGTGTTTTTAGCTGCAGGCAATGTTAGATGGTTCTATTTGTTTCCTTTCTCTTTCTTACATATAGGCACCCAGGACTATGAAATTCCCTCCTAGGACTTACTTTAACAATAGCCCCGAGGTTATTGTGGGTTATATTGTCATTGCATTAGTATCCAGGAATGTGTTATTTTCTTTCTTTATTTTTTCCTTGACCTTCATTATTCAGGAGTATGTTGTTTAGTCTCCATGTGTTTTTGTAGATAGTAGGGCTTATCCTGGTGTTGATATTGAGCTTTATTGTGCCGTGGTCTGATAGGATGCATGAAATTATTTCAGTCTTTTGGGGTTTTTGTTTTGTTTTGTTTTTCAAAGCCAATTTTTATTGAAGCTTTGTGCATTTAATACAAAATTTGCCAATCAAATCTAGACCCATTCTCCCTTCCTTGCCCCTCCACAGAGCTTTCATCTTTTTGTATTTGTTGAGGTTTTTTCTGTGACACAGTACATGGTCAGTTTTGGAGAATGTTCCATGTGGTGCTGAGTAGAAAGTTTATTCTCTAGTGTTTGGGTGGAATATTCGGTAGATGTCTGTTAGGCCCTTTTGATGTATCATACTGTCCAGTTCAGATGTCTCTCTGTTTGTGCTTTGTCTGGTTGGCCTGTCCAAAGGGCTCAGTGGGGTATTGAAATCCCCTACTATAGTGTGCTGGGGTTAATCTGTGCCTTGTGGTCTTGAGAAGAATTTGTGATTAATAAAGTTCAGTGCACCAGAGTTTGGTGCATATATATTCATGATTGTGAAATCTCATGGTCATTGTTCTTTTGTAAGGATGAAAATGCCCTCTTTGTTTCTTCTGATTACTTTTACCTTGAAGTTTATTTTGTCTGATATTAAAATAGCAACTCCTGCTTGCTTTTTGGTACCATTTTTTTTTTTTTTTTTTTTTTTCTATTCTTTCACTTAAGTTTGTGCTTACCTTGAGATTGAGATGAGTTTCTTGTAGACAGCATATAGATGGGCTCTGTTTCCTAATCCATTCTCCCAGTCTCTGTCTTTTGGTCAGAGAGTTTAGTCCATTAATATTTATGGGTATAATTGAGAGAATATGTGTTGGCTCCTTTCCTTTTCCCCATTTGCATTTTTTTGGTCTAGGTTTTACTTCTGCAGTTATTCGGCTTTTATTAATTTCTCTTTCTCTAGGTGCCTAGGGGATAGTTGCTCCTTTCTTTCTGTCCTTTGAATTTTTTTTTTTTTTTTTTTTTTTTTTTTTTTTGTTATTCTTTTTTTTTTTTTATTGTATTTATTTATTATAATTTTTAAACAAATCTAGACCCGTGTTTCCCGCTCATTCCCACTCCGCAGAGCTCGTGCATTCTGCCAAACATGCTTTTCCATCTCTTAGTCTTTCTCAATATTTTCCATGGGGACGTGACTGTTTTGAGCAGAAGTTCACTGTTTCAGTTCAGTTCTTGATGCAGTATTTTCTGTTGTTGTGTTGTTTCCAAAATGCCTTATGTCAACTGCTTTGTACAGAAGCTAGGGGGCCTGCTATCACAAGAATCACTTTACAAAACTGGTTAATTGGCACACTAGATCCACAGATGACGGGATTACCATTCGTCGTTTGTTTCTTCTGGGACATGATGTTTATTTCATCCGCCTGATGTCCTCTAGCTCCAGCCACTTCCTGCCAAAGGCTCGTGATTGTCTTATCTATCTTTACTGCTACATAGAACTTCCATTGTGTAATTGTACCACATTTTCTCCTATCTCGTCGTGAGGGGCATTTTAGGTTTGTTTCAGTCTTTGCTATTGGTGAGAGAGAGCCTGACTAAAAAATGGCCGTGCATGTATCTCTGTGTCGGTGGCGTAATTCTTGAGGTTACATGGCCCAGGAGTGTGTATGGCTGGGTCGCGTTGGGAAGTTCATTCATTAGTCTTCCAGGGTTCTCCACCACTGCTTTCCATTAGTGCTGCCGAGTTTACATTCCACCACCAGTGGGGATGAGTGTTCCCCTTTCCCCACACCTCTCCAAGCACTTGGTTATTCATTTGTTTCTTCGATCCTAGCCGTCTTACTGGAGTAAGATGATATCTTAAAGTGGTTTTTGATTTGCATTTCCTTACTGATTAGTGATGTTTGAGCAGTTATTGAGGTGTGTTCTCGACATCTCTAATTACCCTTCGTTTGAAGTCTCTGTTCAGTTCTGTGCTCTCTAATGAGCGTGTTTCGTTTGTTTTCTTTTTTCTTTGTTTTTGTAGTGTTATCTATATTCTGGAAAATCAATGCTTTGTCACATTATCGTGCAGTAGAAGGTTTTCTCCCAACTCTGTGGCGGATTTCTTTTCACTTCCTTGATTGTTCTTTGATTACAGAAGCTTTTCAGTTTTGATGAGGTCCCATTTGATCAATTGGCGACTTTACTTCTTGTTGCAGCTGCTGTCTGATTCTAGGAAGTCTTTTCCTCTACGCCTATGTCTTGCTAGTCTGCTGCCAACTTTTTTTTTTTCTATCCCACGTTCAGACGTTTGGGGTTTTCACGTTGAGGTCTTTAATCCATCTGGAGTTGACTTTTGAACAGGGCGAGGGGAGGTAGGGGTTTTACTTCATTCTTTCTTCATACGTGGTGATCCAGTTTTGCCAACACCACTTGCTGAAGATGTTCTGTTTCTCCATTGTGGTTTCTTGGCCCCCTTTTCCACTATATGAGAGTGGCTCTGAAATTGTATGTGCTCAGATTTGGATCTTCAGTGTTTGTTCCATTGGTCAAAGGTTGTTTTTGTGCCAACGTTACAGGCTGTTTTATATGATATAGCCCTTGTAGTATAGTTTAAAAGTCTGGTTATAAGGTATCCTCCTGTGTAGCTCTTTTCACTCAGGATTGATTGGCTATTTGGGGTCTTGTTTCTCCAATTGAATTTAAGACTTTTGTTTCCACCTGTGAAGAAACTTTGGGGATTTTGTTGGGATTGCATTAAATCTCTACAAAGAGTTTTTGGTAAAATGGACCTTTTTACACTGTTAATTTTTCCAATCCATGAGCATGGGATGTTTTTCCATCTTCTGAGTTTTCTTCATTCTTCTTTAAGGGTTTTTAAAATTTTTGTTGTTGTGAGGTCTTTGGTGTCTTTGGTTAGGTTGTCAGGTAGGTATCTACTTGTTTTTGAGGCTCTTGTGAGTGGAAGGTCTCTTTTGAATTCTTTCTCCAGTTGCTTGTTGTTGGTGTAACAGAAAAGGCCATTTATTTCTAAGGTTAATTTTTGTATCCTGTGCCACTTTAGCCTGAAGCTTGTTAATCGTTTCTAGGAGTTTTTTCTGGTGGAGTTTTTTGCATTTTTAAGATACACTATCATATCATCGCAAAAAAAAAAAATAGATATTTGACTTCCTCTTTTCCATTAGTACTCCTTTTCATATCTTTTCTGCCTTATTCTCTAGCAAGTGTTCAAGCACTCTATTGCGAAGAGGGTGTGATAGGGGGCAGCCTTGCGAGTTCCTACACCTTTAAGGGAATGTTTCCCATCATTTCCCATTTAGGATGTATTGGCTGTGGGTTTCTAGTATATGGCTTTGATTACATTGAGGAATATCCTCCAATCCATTCCTTCTAGGACTTTAAGCATGAAAGGTGATTGCTGGATTTTGTCAAAGGGTTTTTTTTTTTTTTCATTTCTTTGGATGTGTTGTTTTTGTTTTGCTATTCCATTTATGTGTTGATGATGTTTATCTGATTTATGTTATGTTGAGCCATCCTGTATCTCTGGTATGAATCCAACTTGGTCATGATGATGACTTCTTGATGTGAGGTCGTATGGATTTGCCAGATTCTGTTTAGATTTGGCATCTGTGTTCATGAGGTGGGAGGTATGGGTCTTATTAATTCTCCTCTTTTTGAGTTCTTTGCCTGGTTTTGGTACTATTGATGTTGGCTTTCATAGAAGGGTTAATTTGGGAGAGTTCCCTCTGATTGTAATACTTCCTAAACCGTTTCAAACTCATGGTGTTAGGTCTTTTTGAAATGTTTTATAAGAAAATTCTGCTGTGAAACGTTTGGCCTGGGTTTTTAGTTTGGGAGGCTTCTACTACATCCTCTATTTCTTCATATGTTTCTGGGTCTGTTTAAGGCTGCTGGTTCCTTCTGGCCAATCTTTGGTGATTCCCAAGATTTCAAGATATTCATCCCATTTCTTCTAGATTTCAAACTTGGTAGAAATAGAATAGGTTCTGTATTATTCCCATTAATTTTCTTGATCTTTTCCTTGTCCGTTGTGATATTTCCCTTTTCATCAACAGATTGTATGATTTGGAGTTGTTCCTTCTTTCTTTTTGTTTACTGGGCTTAGAGGTCTGTCCATCTTGTTTACTTCTTTCAAAGAACCAACTTTTGGCTTCATGATTTTTGTTATTGTTTGTTGTTTCTATTTCATGATTCTGCTCTGATTTGTTATTTTTCCTGTTCGTTGAGTTTAGGTTCATCTGTGTTTGCCCTGCAAGTGTTTTAGCTGTCGTGTTAGATTCATTCACTTGTTGCCTTTTCTGTTTTTCTAATGTAGCAACCAGTGGCTTATAAATTTCCCTCTTAGGAACTGCTTTAAGGTGTATCACATATAGCTTTTTTGTTGTTGTTGTCTTGTCATTGTCATCAGTTCCCAGGATGTTTTATTTCTTATTTATCCTTCCTTGACCCATTCATTATGTCAGAGTGTGTTGTTTAGTCTCCATGTGTCTGTAGGGCAGGAGGGCTTGTCCTGGTGTGATATGTTGAGCTTCATTGCCATTGTGGTCTGAAGGATGCATGAAATTATTCAATTTTCTTGTATTTGTAGAGGTTTCTTACTGTGTCCCCGATGTGGTCGATTTGGAGAATTGTCCGTTGGGGTGCTGAGTAGAAAGTGATTCTTCTGTGGTATTAGAGTGGAATGTTGGTAGAGTGTCTATGAGGTCATTTGTGTTCATATCGATCAGTTCATCTTTATGTCTCTCTGTTTTTTCTTTGTCTGTTGACCTATCAAAAGGACTCAGTGGGTATTGAAATCTCCCACCTATTGAGTGTGCATTGCGGGTAGTCTGTGACTTTGTGGTCTAGACTGGAGAAATTGTCTTTATAAGTTTGGTGCACCAGAATTTGGGGGCATATATATTCATAATTGTGACTTTCTTGGTGGATGATTGTTCCTTTGCTGAAAATGTAATGGCCTTTTTGTCTCTTCTGATTTTTTTTTACTTTTTTTTGAAGTCTTTTTTATCCTGATATTTAAAAATAGCAAACACCTGCTTCTTTTTGGTACCAATTTGCTTTGGAATATTTTTTTCCCATCCCTTCACTTTAAGGTGGGCCGTCTTAGGTTAAGGTAAGATTTGTATTTATTGCAGACCAGCATTATCGATGGATTCTGTTTCCTCATCCAGTTCCCAGTCTATGTCTTGTTGATTGGGGAATTTAGTCCATTAAATTTAGGTTATGACTATAGTGTTGTTGCTTCCTTTGCCTTATTATCCACTGCGATTTTGATTAGGTTTCTACTTCTGCAGTTATGCTTTTTTGATTTCTCCTCTCTAGGTGCCTGGGTTGGTTGCTCCTTCTTCTGTCCTTTCTTGGGATTGCTTAAGTATTTCTCTGAAGGGTTGGTTTTCGCAGCACATGTATTCTTTCAAGTGTGTTCTGTAATGGAAGATTTTCCTCTCTCCTCCACTATGATTGACATTTTGCGTGGGTTATAGTAACCTGGGGCTGGCATCCTTTGTCCCCACACTGGGAATGCTTTGCCTCCAGGTTCTTCTTGTTCAGTTTGCACTGAGAAGCCATTGTTATTCTGATAGGTTTCCCCTTATAGGTCACTGTTGTTCTTTACTCTGCGCTTTACTGAATTCTTCTCTTTGTTTTGGGTGTCCAGATTTTACTATGATGTGCGTGTGAGAATTCTTTTCTTTGCATCTGTCGTTGGACGTTGGAGTTCTCTGTGCTTCTTGTATGTTATTGGTTTTGTCCTTTTTTAGTTTCGGGAAGTTTCATCTCTATTATTCTGTGAAGATCTGATTCAATCCTTGTCTCTTGGATTCTTCATCCTTTCCTCTATTCCTATGATGCGGAGTTTATCTTTTCATAGTGTCCACAAGCTCCTGGTTGTTCCATTTTTGTGGTATTTTAATTTTCATTAATCTTTCTTGAGGTTTTTTAGTGTTCTGTGTCTGTCCTACAGGTCTGTATCTTTGTTCTGCCTTCCTCCATTTGCTTTCTGAGGCTTTTTTCATTCCTTCCTCTTGAATGGATGAGTGTTTGATTTCTTTTTCATATTCCTCTTCTATTTGATTTCTTTAGTGTTTTATTTCTTTTTGGAGCTTCTCGATCTCTTTTTCTTTTAAATTGTCTTTGCTTTGTGTTGTGGTGTGTTCTTTTTCTTATTTCAGCATGTTGGCGATCTTTTCAGTGTTTCTTACTTCTTCCGGAGCTTGTTCATTCTATCTCTCTCGGTCCTCATTTCTTTTCTTAGTTTCTTAATTTGTTCTTTATGATTTTAGTTAGTTCTTTAAGTATGTTCCCAATTGGTTCTGATTGTCCGTGTCGTCCTGGGGATCCCGGGGGGGGATCACAACTGCAGGGAGTCATCCATAAGGTTAGTAAAGCTTGGCGTGGGATTATCCTGCACATTTCCAGTGTTGTTTCTTTTTCGTGATCCTGGCATATGGCTTCTCATTGCCTGTATTCCAAAGTGAGTCCGAATGGCCCTTCTTCACTGTGTTGAAGCGTGCTTTGCTTGCCTCCTCAGATACTTCTTCGTAATCTAAGTTGGCGGGGGGCGGGTGGGGGGGGGGGGGGGGGGGGGGGGGCTCTTCAGCCCGCGCCCCGGCACCTGCTGCTGGGCTCAGGAGATCTCAAATCCCACAATAGAGTTCTATGCAGCAGTAAAGAAAGACGACATCATGAGCTTTGCAGGAAAATGGCTGGAGCTAGAAGACATCATGCTGAGTGAAGTAACACAGTCCCAGAAAAACAAAGGACAAATGGTATCTCTCATCTGTGAATGCTTAGTGCCAGTTACCTAGTTGTAAGTATTTACTGTGTATGGCCCCTTGACCTTTTGTCCAAAGCAGTTGGGAGTGATGCATATTGGATAAAACAAAAACAACAGAAAGGACTGCATCAAAGAACTGACTGAAATAGTGAACTTCTGCTCAAAACAGTCAACTTCCACATGGAGAATATTGAGAAAGACTGAGAAAGAGATGAAAAGCATGTTTGGCAGAATACTCGAGCTCTGGTGGGGTAGGGGGATGGGGGGGACACGGGTCTAGATTTGATTAAAAAAAAAATATATATATATAAATAAATTAAAAAAAAGAAAGTGCCTCCTAGGCAATGAAAACTCATTGCTCTTGAACCCTGGCTTTGGCTCCTCCTTGAGATGAAATAACTGCCTCCATTCTACAGATGAAAAGACTGAGGTCCAGGAGGTGGAATGACTTGGCCAAAGCCACATTGTGAATGACTGCCAGGGCAGCCCTCACTGTCTGCAAGGGGACCCATGGCCCTTTTCACCGCACTCACAGGATCCATATCATGTACAAAGTGAATGGTGCATACATCCAGTGAGGAGTGCAAGGCCCTTCCTCCAAGAACGTGCAGCAAAGCCAGAAAGGGAGAGCGATGACAGTAAATATCACCTTCACAAGAGGCCACGTGTAAAGATGTGTGCATGTCACAGCAATGGCCACCATAGCCTTCAGGGAGGAGCTGATGGCACTCAGAGAAGGCGGGTGCCTCTCTGTTTCTCCTGCATCCATCACACTAAGCCACCTTTCCCTCCAGGGCCAGCGTCCAGGTCCCATGTGTCCATGCTCCTGGCACCAGCCACCATGTCTGATGCAGAGCAGAAAGCAACAGATGAAGTCAGGCATCCTGCTTGATTGGCTTCAAAGGCTTTTGTTGGAACTATATGTGTCTTATGCCTGTTATGCAATCTATCTGGTCTTTGTAAAGAGGGACTATAAGGTTTTCCTTGTTAGTCTGTTGGGACCAAGCAGAACCTTCTACGGCTGTCAGGTCTTAGTGGTTCTCACTGACCTGGAGACAGTCATTGATTCCATCCCAGTTCCTTATAGGCCTGTCTACAGGCCAAGCTGATCTAGACAACCCCCCCACTGAGATGATTCTACATCGCGTCAGGTTGACAAGTGCAATTAACTGTCACGGCCTGCTGAGGAGCACATCTCTACAGTGCATGCAGGATGCACGCAGACACCTCTGGGCAAGGGTGGGTGCTTCCCAAGCACAGTGCCCAGTGTAGCATGGTCCTGAAAAGGAGTCCAGAAAGGAAAGGCAAAGGGCAGTCCCACCCAGACTGAGGCCTTAAACCACCTGGAGTGGTTCTTGAAAGATGTTTAGGGAAGGAAGGACAAGACGAGGAACGGTAGTGAGGCAAGAATACGAGTAGTGGGGAAATGACCGTGTGAGTTGCTTGGGGGCAAGCTGCGTCTTCATGCTGCTGGATTGGAGCCTCGAATACCACCGAGGAGTTTGGGTTCTATCATATGGAAAATGTGGGGCAGAGTAAAGACTTGTGGAAATGGAGGAGAACGCAGTAGCAGCAGCCCAGGTGGTGGTCAAGAAGAAGGCTCTCAGAGAGAAGGAGGGAATCAGAAGACCGCTGCCCACACCCGGGCTGGAGAAGAAGTTGCTCCAAACAAGGTGTGCATACTAGCCTGGAAAAGAGTGTTCTGGCAAGCTGTGGCTGTGCAAACCACACTGAAGGGCTGGCTCCCCAGCTCTCCTTCCCATTGGCCTCTTGGGCTACAGGCCCTGGCTGGTCATCTTGAACCCAAACAGAATTAACTGAAATGAGCAAAATTGCGCTCCTCAACTTGGATGGTTAAGTAGCTTTGAAAATGCATAGACTCGAACTGTGGGTGGACTTGGTGGCAGGTTGGGCCCACGCTGGGTGACTCATTTAGTAAAATATTCATCACTGGAAGCCCTCCAGCCAAGATGATGGCTGGACCCTTGAGAAGCACTTGAAAGTTTAAGGTGGGTGACACTAAACTGGACGAATGCTGATGCAGCCCCCAAACCTCATATGTAATTATGATGTCCAAAGAGATGGTCAGATAAAACCCTCTCCTCAGTGGGTTTTTGCTCTGAAGACACTAAGTTGTAGTTCAAGGCCGAGTTGAACTTCTGGATCCCATTTGGTACACATGGTCCACTGCATATAGCAAGCTGCCGAAGGAAGCCAGCACTCACTACCAGTGACTCATCCTGAGATCCACAGTCACATCCCAGGGGGAGAGAGGACAGTGCCAGTTCCCTCTGTTCTGCTTTTGACATGGTCCTGCCTCCATCAGCATCCGCCTGAGTCATTGTGTTCTAAAATGAGGAACTCCCAGTAGGGCCTGAGGAGCCTGTAGCATCCCCAGCTCCATGTGGGTCATGGCGTTCCCCTTGAATAAGCTTGGAGACACCTCTACCCATGTGGGGTATGGAAAGAGCGTGAGGCCCTTGACTAGAAAACTGCCTAGAAACTAACAGCGTGATACCTCCTTGCTGGAGCCCTGGGTAAAAGATCCACAGTTTTGGTCCCTACAGTATGACTGAAGATAGAATAGAAAGGCCATGATGTGTTCGGGCGAGTCTCAAAAATCTGTTGCTGGCTATTTAGCCGTCAGTAAGAGTCAAAGGGGGGTTTGACCCTCCCCTGAATTCTGGGAGCAGTGGGAAGCTTGGTGGTTGTCCAATCCTCGGTGGTATTGATAGTCAGCACCTCGTGGTAGAAGCAGAGCAGTGGAAGGCACCAGGCCCTTACAAGCCCTGTCACCTGCTCCGCTCTCGCTCCCATTCTTTATTTCCTAGGGTTCTGAATGCCATCAAAGGGGGACACCAGCTCTCCCTTCACACCTGTCCCTCCAGTCTCTGACACTTGGCTTCCCTGGAAGTTTAATTGCCCACTTACTAATTCAATGATTACCCACTTTGATAATGCAGTTAGTTACTGGGTGCAGATATCTTTCTCTCTCACACAACCCAGCTTCAGTCTTTTCTGACACTGATGCCTCGGTCTGGGCCCTATTTCATATCCCTGAACTCTTGCACCTCTGTCAAAGCCTATTGGAATCACTGGCTTCAGTTTATTTTCCTGCTGCTGTGATGAAATGCCCTGACACATGCAGCTGGAAGGAGAAAGCTTTACTCCAGCACACAGCTCAAGGTAGACTCTGTCACACGGGAGAGTCAAGGCAGCAGGAGCTCGAAGCAGCTGCTGACACCACGTCCGCAATCAAGAAACAGAGCAATGAACAGTGCTGCTCAGTCCCTGCTTCCACTAATACAGCCCAGGATTCCACTCAGGGAATGGAGCTGCCCATAGTGGGCAAACATTCCTATCTCAATTAATGCTGTCAAGATAATCCCCCACAGGCATGCCCAGACACCCGTCTCTCAAGTAAGTCTAGATTCCGTCAAGTGGACAGTTAGCATTGGTCACACCATCCTTTCACAATGCCCTTTCCTAATCCTCAAATTAAGTGAAACTTTCTTTGGGATTTGCGGGACATACCATATCTATAACAATGTGGTAAAGACTCCTTTGCCTACACTACAGTGACTGAGGAATGTCCCATGTCGATGCTATAAGACCCTTGAGATCATAAATAGCATCTTATTTAAACTGATATCTCTAGCTCTACATAGGTGTGCATCTTGGGTAATCCAGTGAACATTCTGGAAATATATATTGTTATAGCCTTAACTCCCCTTCACATAGGGAGGGCCCAGATCCCCCATTCCCCCTGGAGATGGGTATATCCTACTAATTGTATTGATCGTGAGTAGCTCCCCTAAAAGCTAAGAGGGGTTTTGATTATTGGCATGAATATACTGCACCATTTATTCATAAGCACAGAGTTTCAAATTGCTTTAACAACCCAATCAGGATGAACATCAAGATAATTAATCTTGACTGTCAGCTTGACTAAATTAATAAATACCTGGAGATCAGTAAAGCAATACCAACCCCTGGGTATGTTCACCATGGTGTTTTCAGAAACAATCGGATCGTGAGAGCTCTGATCTCATCAAGGGAATCATCTTTTTTCTGAGTTCATAATATACTTGTATTGTTGATGGGTGATAGAAATAGGGGTGGGGGTACTTCAAAGAGGTAGGTCGCTGGGGGGTGTCTTTGGGGCCTATATCTTGCCCTACCTCCTTTTCTCTGCTTCATGCCCACCATGATATGAACTGCCCTACTCCACCATGCCTCCCCTCCATGATGAACCAACACTTCTGAAACCATGATCCCAAATAAGCCGCTCTTCCCTTAAGTCGTCAGACCTTGGGTCACAGAAATGAAAAAAGGAACGAATGCAAGGACCCTTTCAACTCATAAAAAATTCATTCTTCCCTTCGCATTCTGAAAAATCTATTTAAAGACAGAAACTCTCGAGGGAAATAAAGGAGCAGAAAAGCTTCTGTAAATACCTCAGGCAGGTTCTAGCTTTGCCTCAAGTTCAACCCACATGCTCTGGCCTTTTGCTCTAATGACAAAAACAAATGGCCTAATAAAAATGGAAACAGCCCTGTCAATCATCTGCACACGGAGAATGGGCAGGGGCATTTGAAAAGCTAATTGGCTAAATGTCTCACCAAATGCTTTCTTCCATAAGTGCAATAGCATTATTGGTCATAATTAAACATTTGAAGAGGCCAAGGGTGCACCGAGTTGACATTTTTCCAGGCATTAAAAATGGATAATGATTGAAAATCAGCAAATAAGAGCGTGTGCCTGCTCTTGAGCATTGAGCAAAGATCAGAACCAAGCATTCAGCTGACCACAGAAAAATATGGAAGATGAAGGAAATGGCTTCCTGGTCATCTCAGCCTGCAAATCTGAGCTTTCCCTCCCCACTCTACTTTGCTTCCCTTTGGACCTGGAGCTAGGTGCCTCTCAGGAGCGCTGCAGGCACGCCAGGCACCATGGGTACTGCTTGCCCTTGCTGAAGGTCATAAGCTCAGCTCCAAGACTTCTGCTATTCAAGGATATCGGAGTTTGGATTTTGTCATTAGCCAGAGGCCTGTGTCCTCGCATGAGGCTTCAGCAGCACAACCCGCATCATCAACAGAGCTTTGCATGTCAGCAGAGAGGGGGAGAGACACATCCAGGGCCCAAGGCAGTCCCCTCTCATTGCTGCTGACAGGCAGTGTGTCTGAGGAGCTCCAGTTCCCTTGGAAGAGACTGGGCCCACGCAGAAATCAGGGACCAAGTCTTTGGATTATTTTCTCTAATGAGACAAGTTTCAGCTGCTTCAACTGCCAGTTTCTACCAACATAATTGGATTCACAGCATAGTCCATCCAACAAACACCTTCAGTGGGATTCACAGTCAACATTAGGAGGCTTTTTCTGATATGAAACTCTCTCACCATCCTCTTTGGATCAGAGGCCTCCTGACCTGGAAAAAATGGGGGTCCCTGACTGGCATCAAAGTGGCTCCCTGTAACAGTAAAAGAAACAGTGGTGCAGTGTAATCCACCACGGGTCTTCAAGATAAAACTGGGAGTGAGGGCCACGTGGAGTGGTCTCTCAGGGTGCTTCTGCATGGTTACACAGCTGGACACATAGTAGAGCCAAACTGCCAGGACTGGTTTACAACTGAAAAACCCCATGCCTTTCAGATCTTGTTGAAAATTCCTCTTCTTTCAAAATAGCATAAACAAAGGTTGGCTGATAGATTTCGTGATCCATCTCAGCAAACTTGTAAATCAGTAGGATGTGTAAATAGAAATCATCACTGTTTGAGACAGCAAGATGAAGGAGAGGCAGTGCCCAGCTACACCCTTGGGTCAACCTCCTACATTCCATAAACTTGACCTGGTGTTTCATACCCAGCACTTAGGAGCTGGCAACAGGAAGAAGTTCAAGGTCATCCTTAGCTACATACTGAGTTCTAGGCCAGCCTGAAGCATACATATGAGACCATATCTCACAAAGTTAAATGAAAAGAGGCTGAAGAGATAGATGGCTCAGCAGTTAAGGGCACTGGTTCCTCTAACAGAGAATCTGCACTCATTTCCCAGCACCTACATGATGGCTAACAACTGCCCATGACTCCTTTTCCAGGGGCATTGCACACATGTCGTGCACTTACAACACAAGTAACAAACGAACAAATAAAAATGAAAAGCACACCTATGGGGGTTGGAACTGTGTTCTCTCCAGTGGTGCTGGGGATATAGAAACAGGCCAGTCAGGTGAAATGTAAGAGTGGCAGCTCCCTAGAGTTCTTAGAGCTATGGGCCAGCACATTTTATGAGCTAGTACAGTGCTGGTAACAGAATGCTATGTTGACTAGGACAGGTACTGTATTACCTCATGGAGTTTACAAGCTGAGTTAGGGTTTAGAAAGTAAAGGGCTACTTCTTAGAGGAAAGCATTGCTGAAATTATTATTATATGACTATATCATATAATTGTGTTTAAATGTTGAACTGTTGTCCTATTCCTCAACTTATAGCCAGCTCCCACAAACCTATAGAAATAAAACAAATGTGCAAGTAAAATATAAATGAAAATTTAAAACAAATAATATTTAAATGATTACACTAGACATAATGAAAGATGTTATTTTGCTGAAGCTAATTGTCTGATTTGGGATTTAGAAACAGAAAGATGTTGCCTAGTTGTATATTCAACCTAGATGTTGACTTTAATAAAACCAGTAGGAGAAAATACTTGCAAATTGTGTGTGTGTGGGGGGGGTTATATCAACAGTACATACAGAAATTTCTTTTTTAATTTTTATTTATTTTATTATGTGTATGAATGTACTGTCTGCATGTAGGTCTGTGCACCCGTGTCATGCAATGCCTTGGATTCCCCTGGAACTGGAGTTAAAGACGGTTCTCAGCCGCCATGTGGGTGCTGGGGATCGAACCCAGGTCCTCTGCAAGAGCAGTTGGTGCTCTTAACTGCTCAGCCATCTCTCCAGCCCCACTTACAGAAATTTTACAAGTCAATAATAAAAGGCCACATAAGGGGCTGGAGTGATGGCTCAGTGGTTAAGAGCACTGGTTGCTCTTGCAGAGGACCCAGGGTCAATTCCCAGCACCCACGTGGCAGGTAACAACTGTCCCTAACTCCAGTTCCAGTGGATCCAATGCCTTCTTCTGACCTCTGTGGGTATTACATTACATGAATACACCAACCTACATGCAAGCAATACACTCATACACATAAATTAAAAAAAAAATTGAAACAGGGTCTTCCTATAGCCCCAGCTGGCCTGGAACTCACCCTGTAGACTAGGCTGGCCTTGAACTCACAGATATCCACCTGCCTCTGCCTCCCGAGTGCTAGGATTAAAGGCATGTGCCACAATGCCTAGCTTAAAGACGGCTCTTAGCCTCCATGTGGGTGCTGGGAATCGAGCCCAGGTCCTCTGCAAGAGCAGTTGGTACTCTTAACTGCTGAGCCATCTCTCCAGCCCCATAAATAAAAATTTTAAAAAGCCAAACAATCCAGTTTTAGAAATAGACAATTGCCTGTGATCACCACACTCAGGAGGTGGAAGCAGAAGGATCAGGAGTTCAAAGCCAGCTTCAGCTACACAGCAAGTTCGAGGTCAGCCTGGCCTATATGAAATTCTGTCTCAAAACACAAGACAAAGAAACCAAAAATTGGCAAAAGATTAGAATAGATAGTTCTCCAAAGAAAATATACAGATAGACAAGCAAAGGAAAAGATGTTTAGTGTTATTACTCAATTAACTAATTTGAATCAAAATCATGAGGAGCCACTTCCCAGTCATCAAGTGAGCTAATTAACAAGTGGAGAGAATGTCTCTCAGGATCATTAATTTATCTGGAAATGAACATTGCAGCGAGAATACGTGTGAACAGGAAGACGGGATCGTTAGAGGTAAGGCGGAAGAGGCTGCATCATCTTAATAGTTATCCTCTGGGGTTGATGATGTGAGTGAGGCCAAGCTGGGGCTGTGCAGGCAGTTAATGGGCAGATGTCCTTGAAGAGGCGCTTTTGTGTGTATAGAGTGTGTCTGAAGTAGCTTCAGTGCAATGCTGTCAAATGATAGCTTTTGTTGCCATGCTGTCTTCTTATTGGGCACACGTGCATGAGATCCTCCTCTTCATACTCAGTCCCCTGGCTTCAACGATTGTTAGTGACTTCATTTTGATTCTTATTAGCTTTTATAACTACAATAAAAAAGCCAGATAATATCAAATGTTGAAAAGAAGAGACACTGGGACCCCAATGCATTGCCAGTGGGCATGTACAATGGTACACTCACCCTGGAAATTAGTCTGGCATGTCTTAAAACTCTGAACACATATATCTATCATAGGTGACTCTATGGACCCAACGTTCCACTCTTAGATATGGAACCAAGAGAAATGAAGACCTGCCCACACCACACGTGTTCATAGCAGCCCTGTTCATAGCCGAAGTAGAAAAGTCCATCAGCTTGTGAATGAATGACCAACACGCATTCTATTCTGGCAGTGAAATAATACTTGGCAATCAAAGGAAGAAGTTCCTGACCTCTGCTACAAGGCAGATGAACCTTAAAGGCATTATGTTAAGGAAAAAAAGTTATTCACAGAAGACAATATGGTCTGATTCCATTTGTATGAACTGACTAAATGTGATAAACCATAGAGAGAAGGGATTAGAGAGAGCCTAAGCTCAGAGAGCTGGAGGGGGCAGGGATGAGAGTAACTGAAGAAGAATGGGGCTTCCGGCGATGGTGGGAGGAACCCAAAGTTTATATATTAGACGTGGTAATTGTACAGGACTCTAAATGTATTACAAAACACTGAAGTATGTACTGGAAATGGGCAAACTGTGTTATGCTAATTTTCTCTCAATAAAGCTGTTTTAAAAAAGAAAAATAAAATGCATGCCCAGAATTTAAAAAAAAACCAACCATGTATCCAGAAGTATCAGTTATGGCAAGGCAACTGTTTACAAGCCTGGGTAGTCAGAGCATCGACGATGCTTTCCATGAACATTCCGAAAGTGTCAATTTCAGTGTCCTGTTCCTCAGTAACTCTAAACAGCCACCTTATGTAATTGGTGATGGTGTTGGGGAATTACTTACGTGTTAATCAAATAGCTGCCTGTTTAAATTATGGCTGGAATTGGGAAGGGGACATTTTTCATGATTTGGTTATTATTGTAGTTGTAAGTGGGTGTGCATAGAGATGTGTTTATAGAATGAGTGTGGTTCACTGACAAAATTCTCATCCCAGGGCTGGAAAGAGTAGAGAGAGACCTTAGAACCTTCTCAGGGCACCATGGGATGCCTTACTTTTTTTATATGAGCAGAACCTTCTGCATAGAACACACTGACATCCTTTGGTATTTGACAAAATGTATGGTTGTGAATACATACGCTGATGTTGATATTCTAGGGGAGAAATAATTTATTCAGTGGTCATTCTAGAAGTTCTGTGTGTGTGTGTGTGTGTGTGTGTGTGTGTGTGTGTTCCTCAAATACACCCATGATTATTGTAGAGAACTATCAGGCCTGAACTGGGGAACACAAATCAAGAACCACAAGGCTTTCCAAGCTTCATAGGAGAAAGTCAGTTGAGGAGGAGTATATTGGGGTGGGACTGGGAGTTGGCTCAAGGTGAGGCACCTCAGGTTGGAGGGGAACAGGTTTAAATGAAGAGGTATTTGGAGAGGAGAGTTTAAGTGTCAAAACTCACCATCTATTTCCCTCCCAGTAACTCTCCCTACAGGCCCTGGAGGCAGCTCTGGGTCTTTTCCTTCTTCAGCATGGGGATTGCCAGGCCTCTTCAGGTAGAGAATCACAGTCCCAGAGCCTCAGGATTGTGCAACTCATAGCTGTGAACTGTTCCCCAGCAGCCAGCGGGCGGCCCTCACTACAGGCCCAGGCCCTTCACATCTTCCTTTGTTCCTAGGAGCCGAAGGAAGAGAATTCAACTTGGTTAACTGAACCCTGGGCCTCTGACAAACATGCTGAGAAAAGACTGTGGAATTGACTTGTCTCTTTCACTCCTTAAATGGGGTGGGGGGGGCGGGGCTGGCATACTCTCAGCATTGTGTGACCATGTTCCAACTCGCAAAACCTTCTTTGCTTTCTGCTTTCAGTATGGATCGAGCCTTTCCTCAAAGAGCACAAATGTCCCCTCAAGGGACCAAAGCAAACCCTCTATGGTACTCGGGATGGTTCAGGACACGCACATTGCTTACAAAAGTGGGGCTAACTGCAGGTGCTTAGAAAGGGGTCAGGAGTTTTCTCAGCCAACAAGTAACTGTGTTCTGCTCCAGGCTCCAGCTCAGCACTGAGCTCACAGTGGAGGTAGCAGGGTGCACTGGCGAGCTGAGCTCTGTGGAGACCCCTGTGTTGAATACCCATTACAGAAGTCCCCAGCAGGAGCAACTTCTCAGGAGCCTGATATTCGGACACTGCCACTCAGCAATCTGTGAACAGGCGTTGGGCACCATCTGGTTGCACAGGAAGGAGAAGCCCCGTACACCAACTCTGGGCCACATCTGCCACTCAGCAATCTGTGAACAGGCGTTGGGCACCATCTGGTTGCACAGGAAGGAGAAGCCCCGTATACCAACTCTGGGCCACATCTGCCACCCTGGAGCTCAACTCCAGGCAACTCACCCAGCCTTGCTCTTCTCCCATGAAACAGAAATCATAGCACCTGGTAACAGGGTGGTGGTGTGAATGAGACGCTGAGTGGCAGCGAATGGCTGCCCCCTCGCTTCCCCTCTTTCCACAAGCCTACCTGCCTCACGTTATTCCGCTAAGGTTCAAGTTCTCTTCTGAATCTGGCAAGGCATTTGCATGCACATTACCTGGTCTGGTCCTTGCTAAATTGGAGGCAATGCTTTATTACTTCAGTGCAGCTGACAAGGAAACAGACACAGGAAACAGACATGAGGAGGCCAGGTGTCATGACACAGACAACACATAGAACCGGGTCTCAGCACAGGTCACAGACCCTGTCAGGTGTCCTGCACAATCCTGAGGCTCTGGGACTGTGATTCTGTACCTGAAGAGGCCTGGCAATCCCCATGCTGAAGAATGAAAAGACCCGGAGCTGCCTCCAGGGCCTGTAGGGAGAGTTACTGGGAGGGAAAGAGACTGGTGAGTTTTGACATTTAAATTTTATTTATTTATTTATTTATTTATTTATTTATTTATTTATTTATTTATATGAATGTAGTGTCTGCATGTAGGTTTGTGCACCCGTGTCGTGCAATGCCACCGAGGTCAGAAGAGGGTGTCAGATTCCCCTGGAACCGGAGTTCTCCTGGAATTGGAGCTTCAGATGGTTCTCAGCCACCATGTGGGTGCTGGGGATTGGGTCCTCTGCTAGAGCAGTTGGCGCTCTTAACCACTAGGCCATCTCTCCAGCCCCAACATTTAAAACTCTCCTCTCCAAATACCTCTGCCTTTAACAACATTTAAAACTCTCCTCTCCCCTCCAACCTGAGGTCCCCCACCATGAGCCATCCATCAAAGTCCAAATGCTTACAAGCCTCTGAGTCTTTGGTTCTTGATTTGTGTTCCCCAGTTCAGGCCTGATATTTCTCTACAATAATCATAGGTATATTTGAGGATCAGAGAGAGAGAGAGAGAGATAGAGAGAGAGAGAGAGAGAGAGAGAGAGAACTACTAAAATGACCACTGCCCCCTGGTGGAAGGGGAAAATAGGGGCACTGCCCTGCACTGTGCCCTACTCTCCTTTAGCCCTGTGTACACAGTACTGAGAGTCACCATTCCTCTTGTCAATACATGTCAATATTAAGGGTACTCCATGTATCAAGTGTCCATTATTAAGGCTGCATCAATATGCTTGTTATAAGAGGTGCAGAAGCAGGTGGGTATGCAGACAGGAAAGGCTGCTTGCTTCCGGTCTTCTCATTTTCCTGCCTCCCTCCATCCCAGCTGCCTTAAAGGCTTGGGGATGGCTTGCAGCCCTTCTGCTAAGCATTTGCTCATACATTCACGTGGATGCGAGTTTTAATACGAGTGCTACAATACATATTCTGGAAACTGGTCTCAACAATGTCTTAAGGAATCTTGGAATCTGCTGCCTCATTGAAAAAATTATTAAGAATTTCACACTCTCATACAGTGTATTTTGATTAAATACATTTCCCATTCTCTCTCCTTCAATTGGTTCAGCCTCCTCATTTTTAAGGCCTTGGGAGTAAGGAATAGGGGCCGTGTACATCCTGTGTATTGAACGGTACCACAACATCCATTTCCAGACAGTCTTCTTCATCTTTCTGTGTAAAGATTTCTGCCTGAAGCCCCTTTTATAGATGAAGAAAACGAGGTAAGATATGCAGTTTTTTTTTTAATTATTGACTTACTGGGACTTACCTGTGACTTACCAAATGAGTGTCCAGAATCTTTCACTGAGGCTCAGTTCTTTGGAGCACAAAGGAGAGACTTCTAGGATTTCTACAGAGGGAACAAAGCTCAAGGTCACATGGAATTCTGAACACATGCTGTCCTCCCACATACATAGCCAGTGAGCTCCTGGGACCTTCCTCTGCTGTTCTGTGTATAGCCTACACAGGCTCCCACTGTCCCTGGGCACCTTATAACCTGCCTTTGCCCCAAGAAGTCTCACGTGCTTGGAAGTAGCAACAGCACATCTCCAACTTCCTCAGCCTTTTCTCACTCCGCCCCTGTCCAGCCAGCGTTCTGAAAAAAGGAAATAGACAATATGGTGGGTCAGAGGAAGACCGTCTTTCTATAGCTCAGTCCTAGAGGACCAGCTTCTTGGAGAGCTCACTGCCCGGGGTCACAGACTCCTCTTGCCTGCTGCTGAGCTGGTTTGCAAACATCTGCCCAGATAGAACCGTCAGAGGACTGACTGCTTGAGCGCTAAGTATCTCAGCAGCCTCGGGCACATGTGTTTACATGTGATTCCTTGGTAATGTATCCCTGCCCCAGAGTTATTATTATCCCCCATTGCAGCACCGAACAATGGAAATTGGAGTTGGAGGGCTGAGCCCCGCCTTCCTGCTCTGAGCCTGGGCTTGGGTCTTCCCTGTCTTCTAGACACCGCCGCTGGCTCCATGGGGCGGCCATAAGCAATCCAGATTCTTCCTCGCTGCTTTCCTGATCCCTTTCCTGCTGTGTTCAAGGTCGAGCTTCTACTTCAGAGCAGATCCCACAAGAACTTTCCCCTGGGAACATGCAGTTCCCAGAAAGAGACCCACTGGCCTTATGGAAGGTCCCGGCAACTGCGGCAGATTGAATACTCAAAGACTGGGATATTTTTGCTTTTGAGGCAGGTGGCTGAGGCAGAGTCATCCCTAAAATAGAGGAATGTGTAAAACGCCTGCTCCTTGCAGGAAGTGGTTGAGAGAGACCTGCACACCTCTCAAACCCAGCTTCCAACCCCAGCTCTGTCTTACCAAGGGAACCGCAGAGATCTTCAGAATGCAAATGCCTCATTTCCCACAAGGACCTGGAATATGAAGTCATACAAAGATCCCTCAGAAGGGGCAACATTGCAGCACCCAACCTAGATGGGGAGGAAGCAGAGGTGCAGGCTCAGAGCAACACCAGCACAGGGGAGGGCAGCCAAGCCCCAAAGCAAGTGACAAAGTCCTAGAGCAGATAGCTCAGTACGGGAACGTTGATTACAGCAAAGAATTGAGGTCACTGAAAATCTAGGGGAGGTGGGGAACGTTAGTGACATCACAAGGCAGAAACCAGACAGTTCTAGCCGAGTTTGTCTACACACAGCCTGTCACGGCCTCATTACATCTGTGACAGTGATCTGAGCTTTGCTGAGAGACGAAGGGACCTGAGAGTGTCACACCCTGCTCCTGAGAGTTCTGTATGAAGCACCGTTTTGAACAAACCAGCTCAGGGGGACATTATGTGGCCAATCGGGGCAATTAGAGAGCAATTTGGTGTTAGTCTAAACTGACAGCAAAGTGGAGACTGTTTACTGAAAAAAATCAGATTATAAAAGAATGATCTCATTTGGGTGATGTAAAAGGGGAATGAGATGTACTCCTGTGTTGGAGGTGGAACTCTCTGGGTGGCAAGGATCAGGGCAATCTTCCTTTTTGTTTTTGCCTGGCTGTGTCTTTTTTTTTTTTCCTCAGTGTACATGCAGAGTTTTGGAAACAATGTAAGACTATTTAAAATTTAAAAACCCATCCATTTGGGCACTGTCAGTAACAATGGCAGAGCAGGGTTGCATCCCACAGGCTACTCAGAAAGCCCCCAAGCAGGAAGGGACACATGGACAGAAGGGGAAAGTGGAAAACCCACAAATAAGGAAATGCAAATGAGTAGCTTTTTGAAATCACTCAGCCTCATGGGTAATCAGGGAAATGCAGAGTAGAACAAAGAACCAGATTTCCACCCACCTGCTTAACAAGCATTGAAAAGACACAGGAATGAGCTGAGGGATGTGCGGGACTCTGTGTGTGTGTGTGTGTGTGTGTGTGTGTGTGTGTGTGTGTGTTTCTTAAGGAAAAGAAAACAGACTGGAACAAAACAACAAAAACTAGGGCTGGGGATGTGACTTAGTGGTGGAACATGCCTAACATGGATGAAGTCCTGGGTTTGGGGGAGAAGGAGCTCTAGAGAGGGATAGTGGCAGGGAGGTGCTATCAAGGGGGAAATGGGAAATTTGGAGAGTCGCATGAGAAGAGAAAGAAGGAGAATCCAGAGGAGAACAGGGAAGGGGCAGTTAATAACACCAAAGGTATCTGAGGAAATTACAGGGAAATATATCATTTTAAAAATATTTATTTTTTAATTTTATGTATATGAGTCTATTGCTCACATGTATATAAGTGTACCTGTGCCATGCGATGACCATGGATGTCAGAAGAGGGCATAAGATTCCCTGGAACTGGAGCTACAGATGGTTGTTATCTGCCTGGTGGGTGCTGGGAACCAAACTCCAGTCTTCTGTAAGAGCAACCAGTGCTCTTAACTGCTGAGCCATCTCTCCAGCCCTGAAATATATTGTTTTTTTATTTAACTTCTTATGTGTATGAGTGTACTGCTTGCATGTAAGTAGGTGCACCTGTGTCATGCAATGCTGTGGAGGTCAGAAGAGGGCATCAGATTCCCCTGGAACTGGAGTTAAAGATGGTTCTCAGCCACCATGTGGGTGCTGGGAATCAAACCCGGGTCATCTGTAAGAGCAGTCAGTGCTCTTAACTGCTGAGCTATGTCTCCAGCCTCGAAATATATTGTTTTATAAATACACTTAATAATACATGTTATAGATAGATAGATAGATAGATAGATAATTGATAGATAATAGATGATAGGTTTAAAATGGAGTTATGCCTTATGGGGTGATAGTTCTACCTTTCAAGAACTATAAACTATCTAACAAAGACCCTAGTGCTAGCCTGGGAAACCTCCCTTTGAGTTATTGGTTAGGGGAGTCAAAGAGACAACTCAAACTATAATCTATTGTTATTGCCCCTAGTTGCCTCCCAGAACATGAAGGTAAGGCCCTATTCCTAAAGATATCACACACTTTGAACACAGGACTTGGAGAAATCCAGCTGGAACTGATTTGGAACCTTGTCTCTGAGGATCAGCTCTCATAGTATCAGAGGCTATCAAGATAGAAAAGCAATCAATAATCCTACCCAGCTGTGAAGCCCACAACCCACAATAATGGCTGGCCAGCAACATGTAACTAACGGTGCAACAGTGGCACTTTTGGGGGCGGGTTTTTTGAGACAGGGTCTCCCTTTAGTCCCAGCTGGCCAGGAGCTTACTATGTAGACCAGGCTGGACTTGAACTCATAGATATCCACCTGCCTCCGCCTCTGCCTCTCGAGTGCCAGAATTAAAGGCCTGTACCATGCCCGACAATGGTGGCATTTTTATCTTGGGGTTAACCAAAAACTGTCTAATTGGACTTACAACCTTCTCAGTAGGAGGGAATTCATGCCTGGTACTGTAAACTTAGACAACTATCTGTATCTGGAGAGGTCATATACCCTAGAGAAGAACCCACTACTGGCATTTTCATAAGCCAATACAATTTATAACTCTATTCGAAAAACTTATCCTTAAACCCACTGGTAAGTATAGCTCTTCCTGCTCACCAAATGCTTATTTTGCAACAGATAGAAATGATTATGGAGATCCCAAAACTAGTTGAAAGGAAGAAAATGGGTGGTGGCCATGGAGCATTAAACCCCAATTAATGCATTAAAAATGCAACCCCTACACCTAGGGATCAGGGAACATGGTGGAAGAGGGACACCTGCTGCTAGATAGTGTCTTCAAGACAGGACAGCAAAGTTGTATCCAGGAAATTGCAACAATATGGCTGCCTCTATAATGACATAATGTTGCCACATAATGATAACACCAGCTCTCAAGTCACTGTGGCTGGGGGAAAGTTCACAAGGTCACACCTCTAGAGGAACATTTACAGGCAACTAGTCTCTGATGAGAGAGAAAGTATCCTTTTTCTCCAAGAGGAGTTCCTGGGTTGTCCAATCCCAAGTGGTCATCCCTAAATACAGATACATACCAGCACCACTAAAAGGATTCAGTAGCTTGTTTACACACACATGCAAATACATGTAACAGTAATAACTAGTGGTCGGGACATAGAGAGGGAGTAGAGAGGAAATTTGGGAGGCATGGAGACAGATATAATATAAATACAGGCCTCATGCATGAAATCATCAAAAGATTTAAATTTAAAAAAAGGAAATTGAAAGTATATGAGAGGAAAAATGTAAGGCTTACTGAATTCTTTATCATTCTTACCACATTCTTTATAACTCATCCAAACATGAAGATGGTTAGTTGACAGTGATTGGACTGCTGTCCCAAAGAAGTTGAGATGAACATGGGTTGATCTTGTTAGAACATTAAGTCCAAGCGCTGGGCGTGGTGGCGCACGCCTTTAATCCTAGCACTTGGGAGGCAGAGGCAGGCGGATCTTTGTGAGTTCAAGGCCAGCCTGGTCTACAGAGTGAGTTCCAGGATAGCTGAGGCTACAGGGAGACCCTGTCTCGAAAAGACCAAAAAAAAAAAAGAACATTAAGTCCAAATGAGATAGACAGTATGAGAGCAACAGAGGAAACAAATGGGCAGAGAGTAGTAGGAGACGTAAGGGAACCTAGGCACATTCACAGCTTTCTATCGGGAGGCAGGACTACTGCAAGCTTGGCCCTCTATGCTTCCACATTGCAGGGGTTGGTGAAAACCCATTCACCTCATAGTTAAGAGCTAGAATAGGAGCTGGAGAGATAGCTCAGGGGTTACGAGTACTGGCTTCTCTTGCAGCAGACCCAGCTTGGATTCCCAGTATCCATACGGCAGCTAACAACTGTCTATAACTCCAGTTCCAAGGGATCTGACATGCTCTTCTAACCTCCCTGGGCATTGCATGACACAGGTGCACTCACACACATACAGCCAATACACTCATACATAAAAATAAAAATAATAAATAAAATATGAAAAATAGTAATAAAATATTTTTAAAGAGCTAGAAAAAAAAACCAGAAGAGCTGATTGTGAAGTTTTAGGGTTTAGAAACATGGCACAAACTCTATGCATGTAGGAAGACGAATCCAGCCAGGGGCTTGACTGGCAGATGGCAGTGCTGGTCAGTTCTCACTGAAGCTCAGGAGCTGTTCAGGAGCCTCTGGACCCAGAAACAGCACAGGGACAAAGGGAAGAGGACCAGGCCGGGAGCAGGACGGGGGCTGCAGGGTGTGGCTGTAGCAGACTCACCAACGTGGCTAATCCTGGTTGCCAACTTGTTGGGATTTGGAATCACATAGGAGTTTTGGTGTCTCTGAGAGTATTTCCTGAGATTTAACTAAATATGGAAGACCTACCCTGAATAGAACAACCTCAGACTGAATAGAAAAGGGAAGAAGATAGGGAGCGAGCACCCGAGTTCCTCTCTCTCTTCTTCCTGACCGTGGACACTGTGATCAGCTGCCTTCTGGTCACCACAGCTAGAGCTGCTCTTGCCACCATGCCTCTCCCAAATGATGGCACAAACACTCACACTGTGAGTCCTGGAGTTGCTTCAGATATTGTCACAGCATGAAGAGATGTTGGGGCTGGAGAGATGGCCTAGTGGTTAAGAGCTCTGACTGCTCTTGCAGAGGACCCAGGTTCGATCCCCAGCACCCACATGGCGGCTGAGAACCATCTGAAACTCCAGTTCCAGGGGAATCTGACACCTTCTTCTGAACTCCGAGGCATTGCACGACATGGGTGCACAAACCTACATGCAGACAGTACATTCATACACACACACAAAACAAAGAGAAAAAAAAGAGATGTATATGGGAAGTGGTGTCAGGGAGGTGGAGACAATACCCAGCTGTCTGAGTGCAGCCAGCCTCTGCCTAAAACAAGCTGCTTGGGCAGAATGATGCCAAGGGGCCTCATCCGTCTCAGGATAGCAATGGGGATAGCTTAGAATGCAGGACTATGTCCTGTTGGGCAAGTGCCAGCCTGAGTCCTTATTCTCAATTCCCTGATACACCCTGCCTCTGCCTCCTTCTGGCTGTGTAGCTTTGGGCAAGGAGTTCTATGCTCATTCCCTGGGATTTTATGACAACTTATACCTAAGGATATTGAAATATTAGAACCTTATGTTCTTTTAGCCATCGAAAGCTGGCCATTCGCATTCAAAGTGTGGACTGAGCCGTTCTTCCTACAGAGGCTCATGGGAAGTAGTTGGTGGCAAACTTGTCTCTTGCCTGTGGCACTATCTCTCCATCTCTGCTTCTGTCTTGATATGGCCCTCTTCCTTTCATGAGTCCTCTGTCAACATTTCCTTCTCTATGTAAAGACACCAAGCCCTAGATTAGCATCCTAACCCAATATGACCTTATCTTAGTTAATTGCATCTGCCAAGACCCTGTTTCCAAATCCAGTCATGTTCTGAGGTTCCAGGTAGACTTGGATTACAGGGGCGGGGAGCTCTTCAACCCAGAACAGATGGGAACAAAGATCACACCTGCCTTACACAGTTGCTGTTCTATAATGGGTTATTCTATGTAACCCACTTACAGCAGCTTTCCACATATAGACAGTGCCATCTAAGTGTTGCTGATGCCTGGGATGTTTCCTCACTTCAAGGATGCAGCCAGCCAGAGACAGCATGCCTGACCTTACCTGCAGTCTCCTAGGTGCCAAGCTCCCCTTTGTGGATGACTTGTGTGCTTCTTTACTGTTAGATGAGAGTGGCAGGGTGAGCTGGCCCCCAGGGAGCCCCTTGCTTCTCAAGCCTGCATCTGACTGCCTTCCTCTCTGTGAGGGATGTGTCACAGCATTGAGACCATTGAGACCATGTTTTTTTTTATTCTTTGTGTGTATGTATGTAGGATGCATGTCCATGTATGATTGTGTGTGTGTGTGAGAGAGAGAGAGAGAGAGAGAGAGAGAGAGAGAGAGAGAGAGAGAATGTGGGTCTATGTTTGCCATAGTGAGCATGTGGAGGTCAGAGGACAACTTGGCAGTTCTAGCCTTCCAACTTGTTTGAGATTTGAAACAAGGCCATTGTTGCTTGTGGCCGTGTATACCAGGTTATCTGGTTCTAGAGCTTCCGGGGAGTCTCTTGTCTACGTTTCCCATTTTATCAAAGGAGCTCTAGGACTACAGACCTGTACTGCTGCACCAACTTTCCATGGGTTCTGGGGATTCAAACTCAGGTCCTTGTACTTTAAGGGCAAACAACCCACTAAGCCATCTCTTCAGCCTTCTGTTTACATCTTAAAATGCTATTGCTTCCTATTAACCCCCATCTCCTGCCAGCAGGTGTTTCCAGTCTCTGGGAAGCACACGGCGTGTGGTCTCCACAGTATGATCTGGTCATGAAACTCCCAGAGCAGTGAGCTCAACTGCCTCCTTCTACCACTGCCATGTCCTGGGGGGCGGGGGGGGGGTGCTATAGGAGATCTGATTTTCAAAATCACCTTTGACTTTAATTAAGTTTTTTAAAATTTTATTTATTTTTGTATGTGTATGAGTGTACTGTCTGCATGTAGGTTTGTGCACCCGTGTCATGCAATGCCGCGGAGGTCAGAAGAGGGTCGCGGATTCCCCTGGAACTGGAGTTCTCCTGGAATTGGAGTTACAGAAGGTTCTCAGCCGACATGTGGGTGCTGGGGATTGAACCCGGGTCCTCTGCAAGAGCAGTCGGTGCTCTTAACCGCTAGGCTATCTCTCCAGTCCCAACTTTAATTAAGTTTTTAACTTAATTTTGGACAAAAGTACATTACAATCTAGACTTTCCTTCAATTCCTTGAAGAGCTCACATGTATTGTATTTGTCACAAAAATCAGCAGAGATTTCTGAGCTACATTTAATCTTTTTTTCTCTAGCAGAAAAACATTAAAACACAAAGTCATAGTACCCAGGGGCTCAGGCATGAACATCTGATTTTGGCGGGTCACAGCCTCCCCGGGATTTGTTCATGTCTAGCTAACAGAAAAGGGTAGGTCTCTTTTGCAAGTAAAGGAGAAGTCATGAGGTTCACAGTCTTGACCACCATATTGTCCACGAGACCAGTGGACCCAGCACAGGGACGAATCCTGGAGCACAGCCGGAAAGGGTTGAATTCCACCCTTGTTTCCAGATTCCTGCAGGGAACAGATGTTGCTGTGGGGACAGGTGCTCTGTGGTTCAAGGTTACTTATAATACCGTTCATCTCCTTCCAAGCAATCTCCTCATTTGACTGACCTAGTTAAAACTGGGTTATAAATACAAATGTCCTTGCTAAAATTAAAATAACTGGCTATATGCCAGTATAATCCCTGACTGACCTCTAGGTACAAATTTTTGCAATAAAGGAGAAAATGAACAAGTAATTTTAACTGTGGGGGGAGAGAGAGAGAGAGAGAGAGAGAGAGAGAGAGAGAGAGAGAGAGAATGAGGGTTTGATGTTTCAGCATTCATTCTTGTTCCTAGAAGGAAGAAAACAAAGGCAAGCATGAATATAAAACACAGTGTTCTGGCCACACCAGTGGAATATTCAGAAATCACCAAAGAACAGTGTACAACACAGCAGGCTTGTTTCTCAGGTGTTGGCGAGTGACATGCATTCTCCGTATTCAGCTATCTGGTCAACAGGATCTTTCTAACCATACTTCAGAGAACAGAAGACTAGATTGGGAAGAAAAGTGGTAGGTACGTTCAGATTGGAGGGGGGTCCATGCCTGTGGGGTACTGCCATGTGACATGTTTGTCCACATAGCTGCACATTGACCTGACACATGGTCTTCATTCCCATGGGGAAGATAACCTCTGCTAGTGACATTCATTTGCAGAGAGAGAGCATCTATCACCTTGTAGGGACTTGTCAAAACCTTTCCATGGCTGTTTGTTGCTCACACCCAAATCTGAAGCAAGACCAAAGGCATCTTATTCAGTGAAGTGTTCCCCACGAAGGCTCCACGAGGACATGAGTTCAATCAGTGGGAAAAGCTGGCTATAAGTGGGTGGGCCCCAGGCACCATCTCTCTCTCTCTCTCTCTCTGCCTGCTATGCTGTCTGGTTCCACCACGTGTCTGCAGGCAGCCCTTGTAGGTGGCCCTCGCTGGTAATTCCACATGGAAGTAAATCTTGTTCCTGGTGTGACTTAAGCCTCATGTGCCTTTTTATCTGGGGGCTGGGGCTGGGGGTACATGGCCTTTTTATAACCTAACAACACCCACAGGGCATAAAGAGAAGCCCATGAGATGCTGTGCTGAGCGTCTGAGTAGTCCTGTGTCCACTGAATCCATTCAATCTGTAGTTAAAATATTTAAAAAGAAGAGTCCTTGGAAGTTTTATTGGTTAAGTCTCTTACTTAGGAAATGATGCATACCAATTCTGTACAATAGCTTCCAAAATTTAGAAGAGGGAGGAACACTTCCCAACTGATCTTCTCAGGCTAGCAGGATCTTGCTATGAAAACCAGGCCAAAATGTTATACAGATAGACACCCTTTATGAACTTAGGTGCAAAACTTCCCCCCAAAGCATGAGCCATGGAATCCAGCAATACATAAAGAGGATGGAATATAAAGATAAAGAGTAATTTCTTCCTAGGAGTGCAAGGCTGGTTCAATTTTCAGAACTTAATGTAATTTGCCATGTTAAAACTAAAGGAGAGAAATCACATCACATAATTGTTCCTATGGATTCAGCAAAAAGAGCTGAAAAAACAACACCTGTTTGTCATTGAGCTCCACTAGAAAAGTGGAAATGAAAAGGAGCCCCCTTAGCTTGACACAGGCCAGGACATCTACAGTTAGACACTGTAATTCCTGGCCAAAGTCTGCGGGTGTTCACAGAGACTGTCACAAAGCAAGGCTACCAACAGCCACCACTCCTATCACACTACAACTGATGAAAGACAGCAAAAATAAACGAAAGGATGCATGTTGTAGATGACACAATTGCTTACACAGAAATTGGCATTTCTTCTCTCCTTTCCTCCCTCCCTCCTTCCTTTCTTTTTCTCTTTCTCTTTCTTTCTTTCTCTTTCTTTCTTTCTTTCTTTCTTTCTTTCTTTCTTTCTTTCTTTCTTTCTTTCTTTCTTTCTTTCTTTCTTTCTTTCTTTTGCCTCTTTTCCTTTTTAGAGCCAGGGTCTCTTGCTACGAAGCCAAGGATGACTTTGAACTCCCGATCCTCCTGCTTCTGTGTCCCAAGTGCTGAGATTACAAGCATATATCAGCACACCTGGAGAATTACATTTAGTTATTTATTTATTTTTATTTTATGTGTTTGAGTATTTTGCCCGCACATATGTAGGTGCACTGATGTTGTACAGAGCCCAAGAGAGGGCATTGGATCTCCTGGAACTGCCATTTTGGATGGTTGTTAACTATCCTGTGGGTGCTGGGAACTGAACCCAGATCCTCTGCAAGAGTAGCCAGGGCTCTTAACCACTGAGCTATCTCTCCAGCCCTGAATAACCCTTTTTTTTTTTTTTTTGTCTTTTCGAGACAGGGTCTCCCTGTAGCCCCAGCTGTCTTAGAATTCCCTCTGTAGACCAGGCTGGCCTTGAATTCACCAAGATCTACCTGCCCCTGCCTCCCAAGTGCTAGGATTAAAGGCATGCGCCACCACACCCGGCTAATAACCCTTTCTTAATGTGATCAAAAGGCATCTATGAAAAACCTACACTGAGCACTGTAACTAGTAAGGAAAGAGAGAAAACTTTTTCTCTAAAAATGAGATGAAAGCAAAACTCTCTCCACCTTCCTCTGATATGGCACAAGAAGTTCTGGCCAGTGGAACAGGTAAAAACAAGAACATTGTTTTGTTTGTATACATATATAACATGATTTTATATAGAGACAAACCCCAAGAAATTCCTGGAAAGATCCTAAATTCACATTTGAATTTAGCGATGTCTAAAAATCAAACCCCATGTCCAAATCAATTGAATTTGTATATGCTAGAAATGAACAAATGGAGACAGTGGCATACATGACAGCATCAACACCTAACAAATGTACAGATTAAAAGGAAACACAGGACTGAAAATGACAATGTTTCCAAGGACTAACAGAGACCTAAATAGAATTGTATACCCCAGCCACAGGCTGAAGGACTCAATGCCCTTAAAAGGACATGTTTCCTCAAATTAATCTATTTACAATGATATCCAGTCAAATACTATCTGTTTTTAAGTATGGCTATGCAAGAAATTTATAAAATTTATAGGAAAAGTAAAAACCCAGAGTATCGAAAAGGGAGACTAAAAGTGAGGATTTTTTTTTAATTTTATTTATTTCCATATGTGCATTAATGTATTGTCTGCATGCAAGTTTGTGCACCCATGACATGCAATGCCGCGGAGGTCAGAAGAGGGTGTCGGACTCCCCTGGAACTGGAGTTCTCCTGGAATTGGAGTTTCAGACGGCTCTCGGCCGCCATGTGGGTACTGGGGATCGAACCCGGGTGCTCTGCAAGAGCGGTTGGCGCTCTTAACCGCTAGGCCATCTCTCCAGCCCCAAAAGTGAGGAATTTTTTATAACATTATATTGGCCCTTGAAAGGATATCATATTGGTTTTTATGACTTATGAAGGAAACGTGATCAAGAGAATACAAAATGGTGTTGAGATAGACAGACAATAGAATAAAAAAATACAGAAATCAAATCATTGTTACACACTCAGTAGTTTTGGCAAATCCCCCAAAGTATTTAATATAGGAAGCAAAATATGTCTAACCAAAGTTGTTTGAAAACTGCATCAAATGAATTCATGAATGAACTTCAACCATATCTCATACCATCCGTGTATGATAATTAATTTGGGCGAATGCTTTGCATAAGAATAAAAGTCAAAACATGCAACTTCTAAAAGAAAGAAAATCTTGGCTAACTTGGGTTGAGTTAAGCAAGTAAGAACCCAGACGACATTAATCATAAAACATGGACATCATAAATATTAAAGAGCTCTGCTCATTAAAACATGCTATTAAAGAAAGGGGTAGAGGCTGGTTAGATGTTCCAGGGATAAAGTTTGCTGCACAAACCTAGTAACTTGAACTCAATCTCTGACATTCATATAACAGTGGAGAGAAAATTTAATTCACAAACCTGTTCTTTAACCTCTATCTTCATGCACACCATACATGTTTGCTCCCACACATAGACCATGTGCACACACAATTATATATATTTACATACATATATAATGCATAATTTTAAAAACTAGTAGACAATGGGACTGGGGAGATGGCTCAGCAGTTAAGAGCACTGGCTTCTCTTGTAGAGGACCTGGGTTCAGTTCTCAGCACCCATGTGGCAGCTAAGAAGCATCTATAACTCTAGTTCCAGGGGATCCAATGGTCTCTTCTGGCCTCCAGGGGCCATGCATATGGGCCATTTACATTCAGGCAAAACACTTAACACATGTGTGGTATTGTAAACATAGCCAGATGGACACAGCTGGAGAGGTCATAGAAATCCCCAAGGTTGATACATCCCTAGGCTTAGGTTATTAACTACAAAAGAAGTATCCTTATGTTTACAGACAAATATCCTAGATATCACTCAGAAAAGAAGATGCTTTTGCACAAGATGAGAATAGTACAGAGTCCCACAACTGGACACACACAGACATGGTCTATGAATGGCTCATGCCTAGGTGACACATCTACAATGCAACCTACACATAAGCCCCAAGCATCATAGAACAACGATCCAAGAAGTTATTAATTACCTCTTAACTCTGGTTAAGGAATCTCCTCCATGCAATAGGAGACCAGGAACTTAAAAGGCCCTGAATGGCCAAACCATGAAAAATAGGAGTCTACAGAATGTGTTCTGTAGACAGGTGGCCTATATTCGGTTTCACCCACCCAGGGCTCAGAGAACATTGTGGAAGAGGAGACAGAAAGATTGTAAGAGCCAGGGAGGTGATGCAAGACCAAATAGAAATGAATCCTACAAGCTCCTGGGACCCTGTTCATATGAACCTACAGCATTGGTATCAGCATGCACAAGACCCATATAAGTTCAGCTGGACAAAAATCCCAGCACAGAACTTCAGAAATAGGTAGCAGAACTCAAACTAAGCTGAGGAAATATTGGCAACTGATGGTGATCAGGTGAGGAAGACCTGGCCTTCTTTAGGAAAGAGACTCAGATAGACTGACTAGAGCTCAGGGGAGGATCTGGCACTGAGGAGTGGGTGGAGAGAGTAGTAAACCTAAAATATAACACACTAAGTAAAAGAAACTTGATTAACAGAGCACACAGTGCATATCTCTGTTCAAACAGAGCTCTAAATCTTGCAAAATTAATCTATGATGATTAGCAAATAGAAGGGCAGGTGGCTGGGGATGGGGGGTGGATGTGGATTGACTGGGAAGGGATATGAGGAGACACTCTTTTTAAATATTTTATTTGTTATTTTATGTGTATGAGTGTTTCTAGCATGCATGTGAGTGCACTCATGTTGTGCAATGCTGTAGAGGTCAGAAGAAGGCATTGGATTCCCCTGGAACTGGAGTTAAGGAAGGTTCTTAGCTACCATGCGGGTGCTGGGAATTGAACCCAGGTCCTCTGCAGGAGCAGTCAGTGCTCTTAACCACTGAGCTATCTTTATTTATTATTTCTATTTTATGTGTATGAATGTACTGCCTGCATGTGTGAAGGGCACCCATGTTGTGCAATGCCCATGGAGTCAAAAGAGGGCATCAGATTCCCCTCGAACTGGAGTTATGGGTGGTTATTAGCTGCTGTGTGGGTGCTGGAACTCAAACCTGGGTTCTCTGCAAGAGCAGGTAGTGCTCTTAACTGCTGAGCTATCTCTCCAGCCCCACATAAGGGGACTTTCTAGGGGAGACAAGAAACTGGATTACATGGATGGTGAGCTTATCAAACCCATCAGATGGTATACCCAGGACTTACATTCTGTTATGTAAATTCAAACTTGGTAAGAAAAATCTTCTTAGAATAAAAAGAGAAAAGTTGAATCTGCATAGGGAAAAATGCTTCTCTGATAAGTACCACAGCACATGGAAAAGAATGACTCAGGCACGTTGATGGCTACCTCACTGCCTTGCCAAGAATAGGCAGGAAAACTACCTGGGCCAGAGAGAAAAGGCATGCTGGGGGTGGGTGGGGGACTGAGCCAAGTCTTCCACTCCCATGTGGCCTGCCATGAACATACCCTTTGGTGGGATTTCCAAGTGCCAAAGTCCCTGATGCGACCCGAGAAGGAGGGCAACCCGGGGCCAGAAAGGTGCCGAGAAGCTCGGGACTCTGGGCTTGTTTGTCTTCTTTTTGCTTTCAGTGATTTTTTTTTTGTCTTTTTGAGATAGGGTCTCCCTGTAGCCCCAGCTGGCCTGGAACTCACTCTGTATCTCAAATTCACCACCCTCTGCTCTTGGCCTCTGGAGTAGCGGTGCGGCACAGAGCTACATCCTCCTTCCTATAAGTTCCTGTCTCCCTCAGCATGGGCAAATAGTTTAGTTTTATATTAAAGTGCTTCTTGAAATATTTTTCTGCTAAGCCTTCCAAAAGGTTGAGTCATCTAGAAAGACTCATGTCTGCCTTGGTTTCCCTGTTCCCAAACCACAAGAAACCAACACTTTGATACCATTAGCTGCTTTGACCCACTCCCCCACTTCTTTGCACACATGCACTCACACTGCCTCTACTTCCAACACGCCTGCAGGCAGGCTCTTACTCGTTGAGTGTGCATGCTGAACAGGTCCTAAAATGCACAGATCCATTGGGTGTGCTGAGGGCCAAGGGCTGAGCTCAGAGATTGTTCCCACCAGCTCACAGTTGCAGGGAAATGAATGCTCCCCCACACATCCACCCACGTAGCCCTCAAAAGCTAAAGTGGTTCATGGCTTTCGGCTGCCACTGCAGCAGAAGGGACTTAATTCCAACCATATGGGGAAAGAGGCCCTTCAGATTCCTGCTCTTGGCCCCCTTTCCTCCTCTTATGCAGCATTTTTAAGCAACCTAGATTCACAGGTGAAATGGTCTCATCCATTCACTTCCTTTTAAAGATGGTGAGAGGGGAAATAATTGACCCAAAGTATATTGAGTGTGTGGTCAGTTAGGACAGCCAGAGAATAGAGCAGAATCCTGGCCTCCCTGGCTTTTAGCACAGGTTTTCAGCAGCATTACCCTGCCAGTCACCAACCCTTCCCTCTCAAAAAGTACTGGGCTATGGACTCCTCTAATGTCCTGCTAAGGCTGTTATGTGATTGACATTCTTGTCCTGCCATGAGGGCATATTTAGGAGAACTTGAGACTCATCACAATAGAGGGATGGAAGGGGATCTTTCTTTTCCTGCCCGGAATCACACAAAGAGCTGCATGTCCCATAAACAGCCCCAAGAAACCAATGGAGTCCATTCAAGTCTGGTTGTACATCTCACTGAAACGGGTCTTCCAAGTGCAGACAATATGCAGGTTACAGGAGCTTCAGAAAAGGAAGGAAGTGGAAGGTATGGTTTGAAGAATTCCATCCTTCAAAATGATAGGGCAGTATAGCTCAGTATATCATAGACTCTGGAATCCAACAGACCTAACTGTTGCCACTTAAGCCACAGCTCTCAGCCTTCCAGATGGGAAAACAACCCCAAATGGCCTCAGAACAACGTAGTGGAGGCTGGTTGCTCTGAAAACTCAGCATCCACGTAGCATCCAGGGACTAGCTCTGCTCCAGGCCTGTGTATCTTGGAGTCATCAGAGAGGAGGGGAAGATAAGTAGTTGTTGGGAGCTGTCCACCACCTCGGTGCTGATCATTCAGGAAACCACAAGTTTCCAAGTACTCAATCTGCCCAGCAACTTCCAGGCTGTGGCTGTGGGTGACTAGAGACTGGGATTGGGACAAGGACCAGGAGCTTGAAGGCTTCAGTCCTGCACATACAAGACAAACTCCACTGACCATTTCTAGTTCAGAGACAGGAACTAAACAAGACCAGACTCGTTTAGAAGTCATTGCAAACACAGAGAAGGTGCCGTCTGGGGCTGGCTCCAGTGCCTCACAGCCTAACGCTAAGAAAGGCTAATCACACAGGCTTATGCATCAGGAACCAGCCTGAGATGCAAATAAAGAAGCTTCCCTGGCACAGGGAGGCATGATGGATTTCCAAGGCAGGGTGCAAACCTCACTGGCTGGCTGTGTGTACATGTGAGTCCAGTAGAGAGAAGCAGCACCACATATTGGCTCAGCAGACTCGAGCTGGATGGGAACTTGCTCCCTATCACCATTTATGGGGCAGTTATGGTATAGGAACAGGAGCCCTGGCCTGGGGGATGATATGCTGTCTCATCTCTCATCTACCCAGGGTATTTGGGAGACCTTGGGCAGGCTGCTTCATGGCAAGCCTTCCTCCAACATACAATCTGTGACAAACACTGTCCCATGAACCATAAGTGGAAAAATTAACCAGTATTCTCAGCATAAAGTCATCCAGACAATGAATTCCTACTGTACTCAGCTGGCTGGGAAGAAAGAAGAGATCGGAGTGGGACTGGCTGGTAGTGGATATAGCTAGGAGACACTGGGAGACCAGACATGGCTTCCCAATGGAGTCAGAATAGTCACATACTTGGGTCTGGGTCTCCCTCAATTTTCTCACCAGTTCTGGGCTTTGGTAATGATGTTTATTAACCTCTTTCACCCTCTGTCACTTCATCCGACTGTAGCAAAAGAATTTCACATGTGTCTGGATTACAGCAAGCCTTGAGCAAACATTGGCTTGCATTCTGAATTCCATCAGACATAGAAGCCTCAGCCTCTCTCGACTGATTACCAGAGGAGACTGCCAGGCAGCAGACTTCCTCTTCCCTCTGGCTGGGCCTACCTTCTTCCACGGCTCACCTGTACAGTCTGAAGCATCCAAGGAGACTCAGGGGTAGTAAGGACCCAGGCCAGTGAGCCAGTTCTTCTCTTTGACAATGGACAGATGAGCCTGTTGTGGTGAAGCAAGCTTTAATCCCAGCATTGAGGAAATAAAGGCAGGAAGTTCAGGAGTTCAAGGTCATCCTTGGTTGGATAGCAAGTTTGAGGCTAGCCTGAACTACATAGAACCCTGTCTCAAACCCATATGGTTATGAAGAAGTGAGGCAGTAGCTTTGTGGCTTGTTAGAAGGACAAGATGTTTAGTTGCTTATGCTCAACTAGCATGCGGGCTGACCAAGGTGTGTCCAACCAGCCTTCTTGGAGAAGGATTACAAGTGTGATCTACTAGTTCTGATCAAGAGGGCATTAGACTATGAGCCAGGCCCTGGCCAACAATCCATGCTCTAATCTGCTACTCTGAGTCATGTGTCCTTGTGCAAATAATGGAAGAATATCTTCCTAGAGCCTCAGTGCCCTGTAGAACGAGAGGATCTCTTACTTACCTCTGAGCAGCCAGGCTCTACAGCCATCATTTCAAGTAGCAGTTGAGTAAATGCTTTAAAATGGAAGTGGCTAGAGAGATGGCTCAGTGGTTAAGAGTACCAGCTGCTCTTGCAGAGGACCAGGGTTCGATTCCTAGCACCTACATGGTGGCTAACAACTGTCTGTAACTCCAGTTCCAGGGGAATCCTACACCTTATGAATTCATGGGCACTGTGTAACACAGGTGTACTTACACACAGGCAGTACTCTCGTGCATATGAAATAAAAATAAAAAAATGGAAACCAGCTGGTAGGTCCAGGTGGGGAGGTTTGGCAAGCTGACTGGCTGCTCCTGGCCAGGAAAGCCATCTTCTCAATGGGCCTGATGTTCTGCACCTGCCATGGAACTGGAATCCAAGATTTCCAGCCATCTTTAATTCCCACCTTCCTGCAGGCTTACTTTCTGCTGCAGAACCATAGCTCCACAAAACTCCCGTCTTGCAGCCCTTGGGCATTTACACAGGCATTTCTTTCCTTACGGCAGGTTAGAGCTTTGGCTCTCTCTCTCTTTTTTGGTTCTTTCTGAGACAGAGTCTCCCTGTAGCTCTGGCTGTCCTGGAACTTGCTACGTAGGCCAAGCTGGCCTTGAACTCACAAAGATCCGCCTGCCTCTGCCTCCCAAGTGTTAGGATTAAAGGTGTGCACCACCACGCCTGGCCGGCTCTCTTTAACTGCTGGGCTGCTTTCTCTTAGGGCACAGATGTCACTCTGGTGGTTGTTCAATTTATAACAGTGTTGCATTTCTCTTTAAAGGTAGCTGTTGAAGTTGGGTGTGGTGGTGCACACCTTTAATTCTAGCACTCAGGAGGCAGAGGCAGGTGGATCTCTGTGAGTTCAAGGCTAGCCTGGTCTACATAGTGTGTTGCAGGACAGCTGAGGCTACAGGGAGACCATGTCTCAAAAAAGACCAAAAAAAGGTAGCTGTAGAAAAGACCACCATAACCACCAACCTGTGTGTGTGTGTGTGTGTTGCTGAATGTGCAATGTAAAGAGAGCATCACAGTAAGAAAGAATGTGGGGTTTTATGCTGTGATGACTAATCATGGTTGTCAACTTGCCACATCTGGGAAGTGGGAACCTCAGGCGATGAATTGTCTGCATCAGATTTGCCTGTGGGGAGGCCTGAGGAGGGGCACTTTCTTGGTTGCTGGTTGAGGTAGGAAGGTCCAGCTCACTGTGGGCAATGCCATTTTTAGGCAGGTGGATCTGGGCTTGTAAGAAAAGTGGTTGAGAAGAAGCTAAGTAGCAAGCCACTAAGCAGGATTCCTCCATTAGTTTCTGCTTCATGGTTCCTGCCATGAATTTCTCCCTTGCCTTCCCTTAATAATGGATTGTCTTGGAAGTGTAAGCCAAACAAACCCTTTCCTCCCTCAGGTTGGGTTTGGTTAGTGTTTCACCACAGCAACAGAAACCAAACTAGAACATATGCTAAATAGATCTGAATCTGTAATCAACTGACTTGAATTGATCCATTAATGTACCCCAAAGTGACCTTGAGGAAATCATTGCCTGTTCTGAAGGTTTTATTTCACTTGTTAAGATGGACTCACAATATCCAAGTGTTAGAGTGGCTCCAAGGATCCACAAAGACCTGTGCAGCTGGCTGCCTCTAAGGAGTCCTGTCAATGAGAGACCCCAGAGGGCCCAGCTACAACATTTAATGAGTCGCATTAACACTGTCATCAAATTTCATCACTGTTGACCTGCCTCTGGCTAGAAGAAGCATGATGTGAAAACCCACAGAGGTACGCCCTGACAGGCATAACTCAGACCTTGCTGCCTGCCCCTGGTCACATGGTCTGGATTCTTCAGTTCTCTTCTGTAGGGTTGGCGGGAGCCAGTGTCAAGTACCCTGGACAGGGCCATGTTCAGTGACTGTGATCTCATTGTCAGTGTTTAGGAGTATGTTAGACCCATGCTGTATGATATCTGGCTTGGTTGAAGCCAGGGAGGCTGGGGACCTGGTCGCTATGGAGACCAGTCCTTCAGCAATCCCAGTGGGAACAGAAATTTTTATTTAAAAGCAGAAAATGAGCTTCTGGTCCTTAGCAAGCTGATTAAATTATTTGGAGTTTGAGTTCTGGCATTTTAACCTTTCAGTGTTGTCCTTAGGAATTTAGAAAGCAAATGATCTTCAAAATGGTGTGTGTGCGTGTATTTTTCTATGTGTGCAGACAGAGACAGACTGAGAGACACAGAGACAGAGCATGTGAGTTCACTGTTTTGTTTTGTTTTTTACTTACTTAAGTTATCAACATTTTTTATCTTTCTTGTGCTGGGACATTGAAGTTCTTTTCAGTTATAGACCAAATGTACCTATTGAGAGGGTGACCGACCAAGGACCACTGGAACACACAGCAGAATTCAATCTGTGGAGCTGGGTGTGCTGTCTCCATCTCTTTGCAAACTTTGTCAAATAACTTATTTGCATCTTGTTATCTTCATCTTTGGAATATGGACAGCAGTTCGCCCTTTCTCCTGTTCTTACAAGGACTAAATCAAGTGTGAGGTTTGGACATGTTTTGACAACTACAGTGTGCTATGAATATATTAGTTAGCATTTTATAATTGTGCTTCCTACAAACACTGATGGTCCTTTGACAAGGGCCTCCAGGCCAGAGCATCAAGCCATTGATGAGAAATGTGCCCAGGGATGTTCATCATCATCTGCCTGACCTAACTACAACTGATCATCACTCACAGAGCTGGGGAACAATGCAGAATCCCAGACTCTGACTTGGAAACCCCGAGGTGGAGGTGCCCAGGAGTCTGAGTCTGTAACCAACATTTAAGGTGAGTCTGACGAACATTATAGTATCAGAATTAAGGATCCAATGGTGTGGCCAAAATATACTGGTTTACTCTATAGTTAATGTCTGTGTACCCATTTCATTCCAGACAATGTTTGTTGGGGCAATATTCAGAAGCAGGAGACATTCAGGTAGATAGCCTACTCTGGTGTCATACACCAACAATGAAGCAAAAATACACAGCCAGCCTGAACTCTGTAGACCAAGGGCTGAGGAGATCACTAGCATTTTGCTTCAGCTTTCACTGGGAAGCAAAGGCATCTGCACACATTAACAGCACAGCTTTGAAAGATGGATAAAGAAGCCTAGGCTCAGGGAGACTACATGCCTTCCTATCATCTTGTGAAGTACATGGGTGGTATGCTGGAAAATGTCTAATCATAGGCTCAGTGCATGTAGTGCTCTGGGTCCCAGCACTTGCTGATTTCTATGGTGTAGATGACCCCAGCATGTCGGGTTTCAGCCTCTGAAGAGAGGATGGAAAAGAGGCTCCCAGCACACTCATGAACTGGTCTGAGCTGGTCCCAGCGCTCTGCTACATACAAGTGTCATTCGATGCAATGACCATAAATGGACATCATCTGTGGAAGTGCAGAGGTGGGAGGGCATCATTTCTCCTGCCTACCCAGCTTGAGCTCAGCACATGCAGTCCCTGCTGACTGCACCATGAAGCTCTGGGATAGGTGCAGGTTGTCATTAGAAGAGGTGGCATCTCACAGAGAAGGAGGGAGCTGAGAAATTTCTGAGAGTTGCCACCTCTCTCTCCATCATAGCTTCCCTACAGGGTCTGGACTAGGGACAGGAGAGCCATCATCCCTACGTACCTGCCTGAGGGAAGACCGAGCTCCTGTATGTCTCATGTTCCCGTGATCTGAATCAAACTGAGCCAGCCACTGTCCTCTCAACTCTCCAAACAGTTCTGACAAGTTCTTTTTAAAATTACTTTTCAAATATTTCGTATTTTTGAATTTTGTATCAGTGTATTATCTGCATGTGTAAGTGCACCCATGTGGTGCAAAGTCTGCAGAAGTCGGAAGATGGCATCGGATTCCCCTGGAACTTGGAGTTATAGACTGTTGTTAATTGCCATGTGGGTGCTGAGGATCAAACCTAGGTCCTCTGTAAGAGTGGCTAATGCTCTCAATTGCTGAGCCATCTCTCCAGCCCAGTTCTGACATGTTCTATCGCCCACAACCTTTGTAATTTGAACTTGCTATCTCACCAGACCCAGAATAGACAGGCAGTAGCTTGAACTGGATGCCAGGAGTGCCCATGACCAGTCATACAGGGCTTTTGATGGTTGTGGACTGATGTGGAGCTTTCTTCGCCTAGGGTATGCCCAGAGGATATCCTAGTGAGCCTCAAGTGTCCTTCCAGCAGGTCTGAGGATACAGCTAAACCCACAGCTGCAGAGTGATGTGAAGAAGCTCCAGGGACTGAGTGCCCAGTGGTGTAGCAGCTGCCCTGTGAGTAGATGGGGACAGTCCTCAGGAGATATCTGGGAATAGATGGGGGTCCTCGGGAAATATCTGGGAATAGATGGGGGTCTCATGAGATATCTGGGAATAGATGGGAGTCCTCGGGAAATATCTGGGAATAGATGGGGGTCTCATGAGTTATCTGGGAATAGATGGGAGTCCTCGGGAAATATCTGGGAATAGATGGGGGTCTCATGAGATATCTGGGAATAGATGGGGGTCCTTGGGAGATATCTGGGAATAGACGGGGTCCTCAGGAGATATCTGGGAATAGATGGGGGTCTCAGGAGATATCTGGAAATAGATGGGGTCCTCGGGAGATATCTGGGAATAGACGGGGTCTTGGGAGATATCTGGAAATAGATGGGGGTCCTTGGGAGATATCTGGGAATAGATGGGGTGTCAGGAGATATATGGGAATAGATGGGGGTCTCAGGAGATATCTGGGATCAGTTGGGGGTCTCAGGAGATATTTGGGATTAGATAGGGTGAGGTTTCAGGAGGTATCTGATTCTTGACCATGTAAGACAGAGCTGTGGGCTCCGTCACCTCTCAGCAGAATAAGCCAACCCCTCTACCCCAGGTCCTCTCAGTGATGCCAGCAGCAGCCCTGGATGCTGGGCTGCTGTGGGACAGGTGTGCTAGGGCAAGGTCTTCCAGCCTTCACCAAGGGGTGGAGGTGCCCAGCCATCTTTCCCTTTACCCAGATTTTCTTGACTCAGCCAGTCTTTGGAACATCTAAGAGAGGATGGGAGGGGGAGCCATAGGGAGGTAGTCACTCCAAAGAGAGCCTGCCGGGCTCCAGTGTGTGTGTGTGTGTGTGTGTGTGTGTGTGTGTGTGTGTGTGTGTGCGCGCGCGCGGGATTTCCGTGTCAGAAGCGGCACAGACTCCCCCCCTTGGGGGAAAAAAAAGAAAAAAAAAAGAGGAGAAAGGAGAAATTGCGGATGGGAGAGACAGACAGAGAGAGAACAGCAGCGGGGGGAGGAGAGAGAGAGAGAGAGAGAGAGAGAGAGAGAGAGAGGAGAGAGAGAGAGAGAGAGAGAGAGAGAGAGAGATTGGAGAGAGCAGAAAGGGAGAGCACGGGAGACCAAGCAGAGAGAGGGAGGCAGAGAGAAAACGGGGTGAGCTCAAAGGGAGCGGGTGCGGCGCGAGCAGGCAGAGGCAGAACCGCAGGCGCCTGCTGTCCAGGAGCCTAGGGCACTACCTGCTCACGGGAGCGCTCGGCGCAGAGGTGGTGCGGGGCTCAGGGTGACAGCGCGCTGAGGTGTTTTCCAGGGCGGTGACCCAGAGTCTGGGTGGCTCGGCGCCCAGGCTCTCCCGGGAGACGGCGTGGTCTTAGCAGTGGCCGTGCGTCCAGGTGTTCACCCAGGAGGTGGCTCGGGGCCTGGCGGCTGGACGCCCTCCGGTGAGCCATGGCGACAGGGGGCCGGGGTCGCCAAGCCACGGCGCCACCACGGGGCTGAGCCGGCCGCGGGTTGCGCCATGGCGCGGGGTTGCGGGCCCTGAGCGCCAGCGGCTGGCGCGCACCATGAACTCGTGGGACGCGGGGCTGGCGGGGCTGCTGGTGGGCACGATCGTCGTGTCGCTGCTGTCCAACGGGCTGGTGCTGCTCTGCCTGCTGCACAGCGCAGACATCCGCCGCCAGGCGCCGGCGCTCTTCACCCTCAACCTCACGTGTGGCAACCTACTGTGCACCGTGGTCAACATGCCGCTCACGCTGGCCGGCGTCGTGGCTCAGCGGCAGCCGGCCGGGGACCGCCTGTGCCGCCTCGCCGCCTTCCTCGACACCTTTCTGGCCGCCAACTCTATGCTTAGCATGGCCGCGCTCAGCATCGACCGCTGGGTGGCCGTGGTCTTTCCGCTGAGCTACCGTGCCAAGATGCGCCTCCGAGACGCTGCGCTCATGGTGGCTTACACCTGGCTGCACGCGCTCACCTTCCCCGCGGCCGCGCTCGCCCTGTCCTGGCTCGGCTTCCACCAGCTGTATGCCTCGTGCACCCTGTGCAGCCGGCGGCCGGATGAGCGCCTGCGCTTCGCGGTGTTCACCGGCGCTTTCCACGCGCTCAGCTTCCTCCTGTCCTTCGTTGTGCTCTGCTTCACGTATCTCAAGGTGCTCAAGGTGGCCCGCTTCCACTGCAAGCGCATCGATGTGATCACCATGCAGACACTTGTTCTACTCGTGGACATCCACCCCAGGTGAGGCTCTGGGAACCGGGCAGGGAGTGGGGAGGTCCCAGCATTCGGGGTGGGGGCGGTGGAAGAACCCCTTTTGCACCTAGTCCCATTAGACAAGGGTGGAGTGATGGCTGATGACAGATGCTTGAGCAGATACTTGGATCTTTGCTTTCTGAAGCATTGGACAGAATTCGGAGCCAGAACTTCCTTGTCCTGCCTGTATTATCCTGAGTTGTAGTTTCCTCTGTTAATGCTACATGGAAGGCAGTAGGCTTTGTTTGCTGTGCCAAGCTTTTAAAAGGTTTGGATCAGCCTCTGAGAGGGGGGCTAGCTCTTAGGAAGCTCTCGAGCACTTCAAATAGAAGGTTCGGCTCCTCTCCATCCTTCTTCTCTGGGGTCTGGTGCTGCCTGGGTCTCCCCACCCTGTCTGCATGCTTTAGTCCTCATCAGGTCGAATCCAGCAGCCCCTTCTCCTGTGGTGGCTTCTGAGGGGACCCGGGCTCCTCCTGCCTCTCCAGAGGGCCCTAACCAATGTCTCCTGGAGTGGGAGCCCCAACGTCTCTGGCAGAACTTGCATCTTGGGCCCCTGGGACTAAGTTCACCCACCTCCAACCCCCTGACCTCCTGTTTCTCAGAAAGAAGAGGGAAGCAGATAGATTCAAGACCGGCTTGGAACCCCTGCGATCCTGAGTCCCTTAGGGAGAGAAGAGAACTGTCAGTCAGGCTGTCCTGAGCTCACCTCAGCTTTCCTCCTGAGAATAGGAAATCCACGGAGAGGGTGTCTCTGTAGCCTCTGTGGTTTATATATGTGTTAAAAGCAGGCTTCCCCTTTGCTGTTTGCCTCTAGATAAAGCAGTTCCTGTACTTCACCATGCCTGCACACTGGAAGGGCATGGTTGCATGTGTCTGTGGTCCCCCTTTGAGCAGTCCTTCCCAGATGATAGGCTCGACCAGTCTTTACACAGCTTCCCCACAGAAACACCACAAAATGTTCACGCATCAGCTCTCTCTGCCCATGTCTGTGTAGTGGAGAGTCGTTTCAGGAGGGGGCAGCTGCAGCCGTGCTTACAGAGCTGTCTTCTTCCCATCACCCTGCACTTTAGAAAGGGGGCATCCCTGGGGCTGGCATGCTCCGCTCCTGGAAGATGCAGGAGATGTTAACTCTTGACCTCCGGACTTGAACTAGTCCTAGAGAGAACCCACTCACCATGAGCCTCCCGGTGGAGGGGAAGAGAAGTGGAGCTGGGAGAGCAGCCTGCTCTGTTTAGAACAGCGTAGGCCTTATCCCTGCCCTCCACCCCAGAGAGCAGAGGCAGAGGACCCCTTTCCATCTTTCTGGGGTGGAGAGCTTGCTCTTCTCAAGCCAATCCCCATGACTCCAGGGCAGACACTGCAGAGTTTCCAGGGGTCTCACAAAAGGGAGCAGACATTCTGCTGGAATCCCAGCCTCTGTTCCCTCTGGGGGTACCTTGACATCCTCTAAGCCCCCGATTGTTGGAAGATCCTCTGCTCTCAGACCCTCCAGGGAGCTCCTTCAGATGGCAGGCCCCTCAGTGAACACGAACTGTCCTTCTCAGAGGGCTCAGTCCTGACCCAGCAGGAATGTGGGTGTTGGGCTTCACAGAAGAAGACAGTCAGTTGAATCCTTCCTCTGCACAGTTGTGACCTTAGCACTGGAAGCGGGGGTCTTGGAGCCTGGTCCCAGTTCAGACTCCAGTCTCCTTTGATGCTGAGCGCCTGTGGAATGGTAGCCTGTCCATCTAGGTCTCTCTTTGGACAGCCAGAGCAGCAGGTGGCACCTTAGCTCACTGGAAGTTTACCTTAGCTAGGACACTCAAGGCCTCCTAGGACTTAGCCTTGGGTTGCCCGAGGCCCAGGTAGGATTTGTTTAGACTGATCTCCCTGCAGGCTGAGTAGTAAGCTTTAAACCCTTTGCTACAATTGCCCCTAAACAGCATGAAGTCTCTCTTTTAAACCTGAGGCCTTGAGGGGGGTCCCCCACTTCTGTCATTCTGTGGTAGTTTCTCAGTTCACTATATTTAGGAAGCAAGTTGGATTTTCCAATGTCCAGGCCATACCCAGTTCTCCATCTACCCAGTGCCTCCTATGTAGCTCTCCCTGCCACGGCACTGGGCTGGCTCTAACCAGACCTCTTCCCAGTACTCTCAGGCACAGCTGAACAGGCTGGGCCAGAGGGCCTGGCTGCAGTGCCTGCTCTCTCCAGGTCACCCTGGGTCAGGCTCACCATCTCAGGTGGATAACTTCCCAGTGACAGGCTGATGATGAAAAAGTCTTCCCTTAGAAAGCAACTGGAGCTGAATGGGAGCTTCCTCACAGTGTTCCAGAGGTTCCCCTCTTCTCTCAACATCCTGTGACCTGAGGCTGGCTGAGGTGAGGAGGGCTGGCTTTGCAAAGCGCCAGAGGGTGACAGAGTACAGGAATCTCACAGTGCCCTTGGCTTTACAGAAGAAGAAGTTGGAAGGACCCAGGAAGGGAAGCACTTGCCAAATTCTTGAAAGTGGCTCAAGTCCAAATCCACACCCAAGTCTGTTCTTGAGTTTCAAAACAGAGAAATCAGGCAGACAGAGACTCAGGAACTGTCTGTGTAAGATGCCTAGAAGTTCCAAATTCAGCTTACAAGCTGTTACATGAAATACATTCTAACGTCCTATCTTGGCAGCCTAACAGCTTGCAAGGTGAGGCTTAACTTTAGGGTTCACATATCATATTCTGAGTTCATATGCTGTTCAGCTTTGAGCTGAGCACATTTGCAGCATAGTCTACCATCAGGCTTTGAACCAGGGTAGATGTCTGCAGGTATTTTGGAAGATATTTGGGCAAAGTATTCTGTGTTCCAGGATATTAGAGTTCAGTCTCGAATAGAAGGGGGCGTACTCCTGAGCCTAGTAAATTGTTCATCTTTAATGGGCAGGGCCTGGGGAGGGGACCACTCTTGCTAGCTCTCAGAAATGAATTGCTTCTGCTAGCATCCTGACCCCAAATTCAGTGTTCTTTCCCATCACCAGCAAGAAAACAAACATGGGCCAGTGTGTGAGTGTTCAAGAGTAGGCTCTGGAGGGACAACAGTCCCCTGGTATCACTGAGGACCAAGAGACATTGCAGAAGGCCCAGAAGTCTCTGTGGCCGGGTGGCTTCTGCAGCCCCTCCCTTACTGACTATTTGGACAACTCCAGAGTCTCTTTGCCTGATACTGAAGCCTGCTGGACTCGTCTCTTTGATGCAACATGTCACAATACCAGAGATCCTGTCTCCCCTGGTCTCAGAAACCCTTGTCTTGCACACATCCTGTGACACTCCCCTCTCCCAACCCTGAGCCAACACACTTGCCACACCACAGCCAGCTTTCCCTGGGTGAGCTCTGTGCTTCCAGTCTTCTGCATCACAGGCTCTGCCTAACAGTCCAAGAACTCTGGGTGTCACTACCAAGCTCAGGGGTGTGAGAATGCTTGGGAGATTAAGGAGGAAGGAGTAGGTAAAGAAAACACCTTAGAGTCTGAGGTTGGGAGACTCTGTCCCAAATAGCTAGTGTGACCTTGGGCATATCCTAAATGGATGTGGTCCCCAGTGTCCTCGTCTGCAAAGACGCACAATGACAGTTCACAGAGCTCCAAGATTTCAAGAGCTCATCAGTTTGCAAAGCTCTGGGGAAAAGAAATAAGAGCCAATGCCCGTGGTTTTGTGCTGCTTTCAATCTGAAAGCCAGTGAGCTCTGGTACTATGGCTAAATGATGGTACAAGCCAAGAGTCAGGCTGCTTCCCAGGAGTGTAGAGCTGCAGGCATCCCGTTGGCACCCAGAAAGCACAGGGACCCAGGCAAAGGTGGAGCAGGCCTCGGTCGCTTCCTTCACAAGAGTCATGGAGGGGGTGCCATGCTTCTAACTGGGAGCTTGAGGCTGAGAGCCAGTGCCGATGTCCCTGAGGTCCCACCTTCCCCTTACTTAGAGGCCGGGCAGGCCTTTGTCCTCCTCCACCTCTCAGGTTCCCTATCTGTGAACAGAGCTGGGTACATGATGTGGGGTCCAGCTGCTCTGTCCTAGTAGAGACGTGACTCCAAGCACAGTGCACACTATCCCAACACTCCGTTTTCCACTATGTATCATTAGAATACGTGGGGTCCCTAAAGGCCCAGAGGGGGTCTCAATGACAGGCTATCTGAGGCTAGCTCACAGCTGCCTCTCTTCTATGGACACAGCATGAGATAGGAAGGCTCTTGCAGTAGGAGGAACCTTTGTGGTTTAGGGTTCAAGGCAGAGCCGGAAGATATAGTATACAGCTGCTGAATGGAGAATAGTCATGGTTAGCAATTTCTAAGTGCTTGCTCAGACAGGTGTAGTGGTTGGTACTTTTCATACCTTAACTTTGTCATTTTTAGTGTCACCATGCCTACAAGGCAGGCACTATTACTCTCGATTTTAGAGATAAGGAAGCTGATATACAGAGACTATTCACTTGCCAAAGGCCACACAGCAATTAAGTGATGGTGCCTGGATTTGAACCCAGAAATCCAATTCTAGCTCTTCACACTTAACCACTGGGCTATTAGCCAAGCCTGAGGAAGGGACATGGCTGCAGACTGCTTACCACTTCATCTGTCACTGTAGTGATGACATAGCTGATCTCCAGAGATTTGTGCAGCCTGATGGAACAGAGTGTGACACTGATTGTTTCACCCTTGCCTTCCTTCAGTCATTTAAGCATCTGTCCCTCTGAAGATCCTCAAAGCCTTTATCAACATTAAGTTCTCCTGCTTTGGAGGAGGGAGGATGTGGTATGGTGGGTAGGAGACAGCTGGGTCCTCAGCCCTCAGCGGGACCTGGACTCCTCAGGAAACATGAGGAGGCCCCCACCTCTCAAAGCCTTACTGGCTGGTGTGTCATCTGTGTTCCTTGTCAATGTCCCTGCAATGGACAGTGACTCTAATCATAGCTATGGTAATACCCCCGCCTCTGGAAAACAAGGCTTGCTCGGGGAGTTCAGTGACTTCCTGAAGCTATAGAGCTATGAGAGGAGAGCTCAGCACACCTAAGCTTTGAATTAAAGTGCCCGAGAACTGACAACATTGTCAAGATCGAAGACTGAGGAGGGGAGCCCCAGGCTCTTCTGTCCCATGTCTAGAGAGTTGTATGAATTCAACACTCCTGTTTCTCCTGCTTGTGCCAGAGTGTTCCTCTGTTGTCACAGGAAGTGTGTCCTGAGATGGCTCAGGACACATACATAATCTATATTCCACCACTCAGCAATGGTTCTGGAAATAGGGAGGGAATCTGTGGACACCGGGACAAACAGGCTTCTGCTGTGAGGAATAATGCTGAGCCTCCTGCGCCAAGGGTCGCCTTGTGCTGCTTTGCCCTGGATTGAGGTTCCCAAGCTGATGGACTTGGAGTTTTAAACCAAAACAGTCGAACTGGTCATTGGCTGCACCCAGACCGTAGGGTGGGCACTCAGGCTTCCCTAGTCCACACACAGGCTGCACAAGTCACGGGAGCCAGTGGACTTGAGGGAAAATGTCACAGAAACCCATATGTGATCAGAAGTGGGGGGTATTTGAGTCCACGTGGAGCTGGGTGACCTCAACCCCACCACATGCCTGGCTTAGTTCATAGTTTCAGGATATGAGGTCCTGCTACCTCCCTAGCACTGTGATGGTGCAGATAGCTGGGGAGGGGGCTGGGGAAGTGAGCGCACTCAGATCAACAGTCCATGGCCTGGATTCAGGTCCTGCCAGCCCCTGTCATCCTGGCTTGTCTGACAGAGAAGGCATCTCAGATGTGGGACTCACTTTCAGAAACCTGAAAACCATTTGGTATGGGAAACCTTCAGGGCCCAAATGGGGACAATCCCTGGACAACCGCTGCTCCCTCTACAGCTACCACTTAGGAACTGTGTGACTGGTGGTAGCTGTAGTTGGTGGTACTGAATAAATGACCACAACAACATCATCCCTGGCTCAGAGACACTGTGTGTCAACTAAACAAGTGTTCAGGAATCCAATTATAGACTCAAGCACAGCATGTTAGAGACACTGCTCATTGTTAGCATACATTATTAGAAATTAACTGGTACTATTAGTTGTGAATAACGCATCTTCCACCAGTGGGAAACTTGTTGACACCAAGTCCTACTCCAGTTCTCAACTCTGTAAATTCCTGGAAAGGTCAAAGTCAAGGGGAGAAAAGGTCCGGCAAGGATTCCACAATCCTTCCATCCAAACTAGTGGGACCGTCCATCTGTGATAAGAAATGGGAGTCAGGAGGTTTCCACTGAGGTCTAAGATTCAGGCTATTTCACAAGCGCGAGAGGCCCTGGCTTTAATGATGCACCTGCATCTATCCACTGCTGGCTTTTCTAGAGCAGACCAGCCTGTCTGCAGAGCCAGGTTACCCAGCCCAAGCCAGATTCCGCCCAGCTCCCTTCACTTGCAGGGTGACTCCACCTGCAGTCCTCCTCCCTCTCCATTCTTGTCAATGCTAGATGAGCCAGAGCCAGAGCTTGTGAGACCTTTCCAGGCTACTACACCTTCAATACCCTTGCCCTTGCATTCCGCCATCACTGCATGCCAGGGACTTCAAGAGCCACTGCCTTCCACTGGCACGGAGATGTCGGTTTCCAAAAGATCCCAGAGCACAGCAGAACAAGGGGCAGGATGTGACTAGAGGCATTGGGGGCTGATTCTATCCCCAAGATGTGCCCCCCAATTCCATGGGGGCACACCTGGTGGTCGCTTAGCTTCTCTACCCTACTCTTCTTCAAATATCCCACCACGGTGGCATCTCTGCTTCCAGACAGGGCTAGGCTCTGGGATGGGAGAAGCAGAGCTGCTGGTGTAAAGGAAAGGACTCGCAAGCTGCAGTGTGTGCACAGAGCCCAGGCTGCCCTGATGAGAGAAACCAGCTTCAAGCCATATGGACACAGTGCAGAGCTGCTTCCACTTGCCTGCTGCTCAGATCCCCCAGCACCACAGAACTCATGCTTATTAGCACAAAAAGGGGCAGGTTTCTTTTCTCATTGCTGTGATAAAACACTCTGATCAAAGCATGCTAAGGAGGAAAGAGTTTGTCTCACAATTCAAAAGCAACTGGCCACATTGCATCCACAATCAGGAAGGAGAGGGATAAATGCAAATTAGTGCTCGTGAGGTCTGCTTTCTCCAGTTTACACACTCCAGGATCCCCTGACCAGGGACTGGAGCCTCCCATAATTAAGATGGGTCTTTTCACATCAATTAACCAAATCAAAACAATCCCCCATAGGCCTCTCTCCCAGGTGATTGTAGATTCTGTCAAATTGACAGTGAACATTAACCATCAGAGATGATGGTCCCCACAGTCCAGGAAATGGCTCTTGGCAGGACTAAGGGTGGTAAAGATAAGAATCAGAGACAGTAAGTAGAGGGCCTGACCCTCCAAGATTGTGAATGACACAACAGCTGTGATAAGATTCACCCTTATTTGTACTTATTCCAGCACCATTGCTGATTGCTTTATGCATCTATATCCTGAACATAGGTCACATATTCTGTGTGTGTGATGGTTAGTTTTAAACGTCAACTTGCCACCACCTAGAATTATCCAGGAAGAGAGTTTCAGTTGAATAATGATTTACATCAGGTTGGCCTTTGGGCCTCTCTCTGGGGGACAGAGTTGATTGTTAATTGATTTGGGAAGACCCAGCCCATTGTGGGCAGTACCATTCCCTAGACGGGGGTCCTGAACTGCACAGAACAGGAGAAGGCTAGATGAAAGCAGGCAGCATAGGTGCATTCATTCTCCCTGTGGTTTCCTCCCCTAAGTTGCTTTTGGTGAGGACACTTTGTCACAGCAACAGAAAGGAAATGAGATCAATGTGCTTTGTGCCTTTAATTCTCCAAGCAGCCATGTTTAGCATTTTATTTCAGTATCTATAATATAAGAAAGTATGTAGACAAAATGTAGGGTAGATCACTGCATTACAGATGGTGCCCTTGACAAAGCCATACATCTTGCCCAAGGGCACAAAGCTTGGCCTCAGGTGTTTGGCTCTGTAGCTACACGCATAGCCTGGAAGCCATAGGTTTTGTTATGTGTAGTACCTCACAGAGCAACCCTGTGAGTCACCTTCTCTCCCCTCTGTCCTCTGTGCAGTGTGAGGGAACGCTGTCTGGAAGAACAGAAGCGGAGGCGGCAGCGTGCCACCAAGAAGATCAGCACCTTCATAGGGACCTTCCTCGTGTGCTTCGCACCCTATGTGATCACCAGGTGAGCTGACCTGTAGAAGAGGGACAGGTGCGGAGAGCCAAAGAGGAGCCCTGCAGCCTTTGGAAGATACTGTCCCTCTTGGCTACACACTCTTCCTGAGAGGGTGACGGGGGAGGATAAACTTGGTAGGTTTCCTGAAAAATAACATGTGTGCTTATCTTTTGCCTCTAATTCTTGGTTGTTTTCATTAATATTTAACTTGCACGTAACTGTATGCATCTATGAGGCACTATACATGCATGATTTGTACTAATCAAGTCAAGGTAATACTTTGTATCTCTTTGCCTTTACTGTATGCTTAGAGCCTTCAAGTTCTTGTCTTCTCATTATTTATAAAATACATCCTAGGATATTGTGACGTGCAGTCCCACTGGGCTGTGGAAGATGAGAACTTATTCTTTCTGTGTTTTGGTCCTGTCCTGGTTTGCTTTATGTTGCTGTGACAAACACCATGACCAAAAGCGACTTGACAAGGAAAGGGTTTATTTGGCTGACAGGTCGCAGTCCATCATGGAGGGAAGCCAAGGTAGGAGCTCAAGGACCTGGGGGCAGGACCATGGAGAAGCACTGTTCACTGGCTTGCCTTCCTGGGCTTGTTCAGCTACATTTATTTTGTTTTTGTTTTTGGGGGTTTTTTTTGTGAAGTTTCTAGTTTCTTTTTTCTCTTTTTTATTTATATTTTTTTTATCAAATCTAGACCCGTGTCCTCCCCCATCCCCCCACCCCACCAGAGCTCATGCATTCTGCCAAACATGCTTTTCATCTCTTTCTCAGTCTTTCTCAATTTCCTCCATGTGGAAGTTGACTGTTTTGAGCAGAAGTTCACTGTTTCAGTCAGTTCTTTGATGTAGTCCTTTCTGTTGTTATTGTTGTTTCCAATATGCATCACTACCAACTGCTTTGGACAAAAGTTCAAGGGGCCGAGCACAAGAAATACTAGGTAACTGGCACTACCATCCACAGATGAAGGATACCATTCTTTGTTTGTTTTTCTGGGACTGTGTTACTTCACTCAGCATGATATATTCTAGCTCCAGCCATTTTCCTGCAAAGCTCATGATGTCATCTTTCTTTACTGCTGCATAGAACTCCATTGTGTAGATGTACCACATTTTCTCTATCCACTCATCAGTTGAGGGGCATTTGGGTTGGTTCCAGCTCCTTGCTATTGTGAAGAGAGCTGAAATAAACATGGCTGTGCATGTATCTCTGTGGTGGCGTAAGTCTTGAGGGTACATGCCCAGGAGTGGTATGGCTGGGTCGGGTGGCAAGTTCATTCCAAGTCTTCCAAGGGTTCTCCACACTGCTTTCCATAGTGGCTGTACGAGTTTACATTCCCACCAGCAGTGGATGAGTGTTCCCCTTTCCCCACAACCTCTCCAGCACTTGGTATCATTTGTTTTCTTGATCCTAGCCAGTCTTACTGGAGTAAGATGATATCTTAAAGTGGTTTTGATTTGCATTTCCTTAATGATTAGTGATGTTGAGCAGTTCTTGAGGTGTTTCTCAGACATCTCTAATTCCTCGCTTGTGAAGTCTCTGTTCAGTTCTTTGCTCCATCTATTGAGCGGGTCGTTTGTTTTCTTTTTTCTTTGTTTTTTGAGTAGTTTATATATTCTGGAAATCAATGCTTTGTCAGATGTATCTGCAGTGAAGGTTTCCTCCCACTCTGTGGGATTTCTCTTCACTTCCTTGATTGTTTCTTTTGATGTACAGAAGCTTTTGAGTTTGATGAGGTCCCATTTGTCAATTGTCGACCTTAATTCTTGTGCAGCTGCTGTCTGATTTAGGAAGTCTTTTCCTACGCCTATGTCTTGTAGTCTGCTGCCAACTTTTTCTTCTATCACCTTCAGAGTTTGGGGTTTCACGTTGAGGTCTTTAATCCATCTGGAGTTGACTTTTGTACAGGGTGAGAGGTAGGGGTTTAATTTCATTCTTCTACAAGTGGTGATCCAGTTTTGCCAACACCACTTGCTGAAGATGCTGTCTTTTCTCCATTGTGGTTTCTTGGCCCCCTTGTCAAATATGAGATGGCTGAAATTGTATGTGCTCAGATTTGGATCTTCGGTTTTGTTCCATTGGTCAACAGGTCTGTTTTTGTGCCAGTACCAGGCTGTTTTTATGACTATAGCCCTGTAGTATAGTTTAAAATCTGGTATAGAGATCCCTCCTGTGTAGCTCTTTTCACTCAGGGTTGATTTGGCTATTCGGGGTCTTTTGTTTTTCCAAATGAATTTAAGAACTTTTGTTTCCAAGCCTGTGAAGAAACTCTTGGGGATTTTGATTGGGATTGCATTAAATCTATACAAGAGTTTCGGTAAAATGGACATTTTTACAATGTTAATTTTCCCAATCCATGAGCATGGGAGGTTTTTCCATCTTCTGATGTCTTCTTCAATTTCTTTCTTTAAAGGTTTAAAATTTTTGTTGTAGAGATCTTTGGTGTCTTTGGTTAGGTTTGTTCCTAGGTATTTTATTGTTTTTGAGGCTATTGTGAGTGGGAAGGTCTCTTTGAATTCTTTCTCCAGTTGCTTGTTCTTGGTGTAAAGAAAGGCCATTGATTTTTTTTTTAGGTTAATTTTGTATCCTGCCACTTTGCTGAAGCTGTTAATCATTTCTAGGAGTTTTCTGGTGGAGTTTTTAGCATCCCTTAAATAAACAATTATATCATCAGCAAATAGGGATAGCTTGACTTCCTCTTTTCCAATTCAAACTCCTTTAATTTCCTTTTCTTGCCTTATTGCTCTAGCAAGTGTTTCAAGCACTATATTGAAGAGGAGTGGTGATAGGGGCAGCCTTCCCGAGTTCCTATCTTTAAAGAGAATGTTTCTGTTGTTTACCCATTTAGGATGATATTGGCTGTGGGTTTCCTGCATATGGCTTTGTCAGCTACATTTGTTAATGCACCCCAGGCTCACCTGCCTGGGGATGGCATCACCCACAATGGGCTGGGCCCTCCTATATCAATTAGCAGTCAAGAAGATGCCCCCGCAGACATGGCCACGGCCAATCCAATGAGGAAAATCCCTCCATCCAGGTTCTTTCTTCCCAGGTGCCTCTTGTTTGTGTCAAGTTGACAAAAGCCAACCATCGTGGATTATCCTATTACCCAAATTCTCTAGTCCCACCTTTGTAGCTTCTGGAAATCACTATTACACATTCTGATCAACTTTTTAAAATATGCATTTAGAAGAGAACAAGTGGTATCCATCTGAGTTTTTTAATTAACATTGTGTCCTCTGCTTCGATTTTGCAGCAAATGATAGTATCACAGCCTCTTATGTCTGAATGATATTGCATTGTGTATCAACATTTTCTTTATGACTCTTTTGTGGGCCTTTAGGTTGGTTTTCTATCTTAGCTATGGTGAGCATGGGATTCATCATCTCTTTTCGATATGTCTTAAAGGTCTATCTAGTTTCAGGTTTCTGAAGAGCTTTCATACTGTTCTCCATCATCATCTTTGAATTCTTTGGAGTTAAACTCAGTACCTGAAAGGTGTGAAAGACCTTCCACTCAATCTCCAGATAACCTCATTCTAACTCTTTATACTGGACCCACACTCCAGAAAGGAACAGGAAGGAACCGGGGGAAAGGCAAAAGGAAGCATTACACAATACAAGACACCAGCTGCCCGCTGTGCGCTGGGCAGCCAGTCCCTGAGTGGCCTCCACAGCCTGGACACCAGGTCCCCTACAGGGCTACCTACCACCTGCACAAGAGCAGGGACCATGCTCCGTGCCCACTTGTCCTATGGCTACACTCTTCGGCCGGGGGCTGTGAGCTTGTCCTCTCCCCAGAGCTCCAGATCCTGAGGCAGCCAGAGCTTGCTTCATCTGTGTCAGTTTCAGCCAGAAAAATAAAAAGACTATCTATCTATCTATCTATCTATCTATCTATCTATCTATCTATCTATCTATCTATCATCTATCTATCTATCTATCATCTATCTATCATCTATCTATCTATCTATCTATCAATCATCTATCTATCATCTATCTATCTATCATCTATCTATCATCTATCTATCTATCTATCTATCTATCCATCCATCCAAGCTGTCTTATGGACTAGGATGAATATTCCTACAGCTTTGAAGATGGTAATCTTTACAAAGGAAAGTTGTTCCATTAAGAGTTGGAGATGAAGCCAGGCATGGTAGCACACGCCTTTAATCCCAGTATTTGGGAGGCACAGGCAGGCAGATCCCTGTGAGTTCAAGGCCAGCCTAATCTATATAGTGAGTTCTAGGCCAGCTGGGACTAAAGGGAGACCCTGTCTCAAAAAGACCAAAAAAAAAAAAAGAGTTGGAGGTGGGAGCTTTGGTTGAGTCTCTGAAGTGTTCTCTCTCTCTCTCTCTCTCTCTCTGAGAGAGAGACAGAGAGACAGAGACAGAGACAGAGAGACCAGGAGACCTGGGTAGGGTGAAAGCAGCCAGCCTCAGCACCCTCAGCTGCAGGGGTGTAGCTGTGGATCCCACCCCATCACCCAACTTCCTTGTCCCATGGGGACGAGTGCTCTGTGGCTGCTCTCTGTGCTCCCTGCCTGTCTTCCCAGGAGCACAGCCTCCTTGTCTGATGGGGACGAGTGCTCTGTGGCTGTTCTCTGTGCTCCCTGCCTGTCTTACCAGGAGCACAGCCTGCTTGGCTGTACCTTTACTCATAGCCCCCAGTCTTTCGTTAGCCCAGGAGAAGACTCTGCTCCCAGCACCTAGCCCGCCATTCTCCTTCTCTCCTCCTCAGACAGCCCAGGCCTGGGTGTGGTGCTTTCCTGCTGCCTTCTGTGGCATGCAGCCCTTCATGCAGAGACATACTTAGCCTATATCTCACTTTGAACATGGAATCTGGAGCTGCATGTGCATTTCTGGGTGCTCTGACCAGGGCTAGGCAAAGCCACCTATTCTTCCTTCTTGAACTGCCCACTAGACTTCAACACCTCAACATGGTCACTGTCTTGTACACAGGTAACTCTTGGCTGGGAGAGGCTGCCCTGCACAATGTATAGGTTCCCTGGTCCGCCCAACTGGATGCCACACTGTCTCTATCCTTCCCTAATTTCCCTTTGATAACCAAGTCTCCAGTCTCCAAGTGTTGGCTGAGATTAGAGTCACCCTGATTGAGAACCTCTGTTGTAGACCCATAACCCCAGCTAGGAAGCTAGAGATAGCTTAGCTCAGGGGCCTACACAGGACCTGAAGTCCAGACAGAGACAGAAGGGAAGCGTATTGCTGGGTGATTAGCACCTCAGGCCAAACCTCAGCTTGCCCTCCCTCCTATGCAACCTTGGGCCAGTGCCCTAGGCTCTCTGGGTCTCCAGGAGAGAGTGCAGTATCCTGAGGGCTAAAGGGTGCAGACTGCCGGAAGAGGTGGCACAGGTCTGTCCCCGAAGGCCTTTCTGGGCCTCACCCTGCTCCTTCTGACACTTGGTGCTGAAGGAAATGCAGCCAGCCAGGGAGGGTGGGCGAGAAATGGAGGCATGTAGAGATTCTATGCTCTTAGACCGCAGAGTGAGGGAGGTGCGCTGAGGAGGCCAACTTGAACCTTCAGAGAATAGGTGAATATGGCTCCAGTTTTAGATGACTACATTTTCCTCTGGCTTAATCACATTTCCCAGCATAATTTTTTCTTTCTTTTTTTTCTTTCTAATTATAGCCCATTTGCCACTAATAGTGCCCAGACAATGTTTTAGTCAGATTTCTGGCAAATTTGCAGCTCAATAGGTTCTCTCCAAATGGATTTGATGCAGTTTGAGTTTCTAAAAACATTCACAGAGTTGTGCATCTCATGTGGGGCTGAACAGCATCTCCTGGGGGAGAAAGAGGAGCTCTGTCCAGGAAAGGTGTCCACTACAGGACTGGGCTGAGGAGAAGCAGCCCACCCTCCACCTCCTCCTGGGGGTAGGGTTAGTTTGCTTCCCTGTTGCTGTGGTAAAACACTGACAAGGACCAACTTGGGGAGGAAAGGGCTTATTTCCTCTTACATATTACAGTCCATCATGGAGGGAGCTCAGGGCAGGAACCTGGAAGCAGACACTGAAGCAGAGACCATGGAGGAAGGCTGCTTACTGGCTTGCTTCCTGTGGCTGCTCAGCTGCCTTCCTGTATAGCCCTGGCCCACCTGCCCAGGGCTGGCACCACCCACAGTAGACTGGGCCCTCCTACATCAGCAGCAATCAATAAAGTACCCCAAAGGTATATCCCAGGCCAATCCGATGGAGGCAAGTCCTTGATTGAGCTTCGTTCTTCCCAGGTATGTCAAGCTGACAACCAAGATTAGCCATCCCACGAGGACTTCTCATGTGTACACAGATCTGCCCAAGTAAGCTTCAGGCACTGGGCACACATGCTTCCTGTCACTTCAACATGTGTGTCTCCAACACCATTTCTGTTTAGAGCAAAGAGCCCCCTCCCTGAAATTCCCCAATGGGGACATTAGCCCTTATTTGCAGAAGAGGCATGAATTGAAGAGATGCCCAGGAACCTTCTGATGAGAACACTGGCCCTGAAAACAGTCAGCCATGCTATTGGACAGGTGCAAGATCCAGAGCTCTGAGGTAGGAGGGCTCATGAGCAAAGCTGTGGACCAGATCCAGGGTGAAGAGGAGGACAATCCAGGAGAAGGTCCATGTGAGGTTTAGTGTGGATCATCCGCCAAGAGCGCCACAGCCATAGGTTGCTATAGAGCACTTGACATGTGACCTGTCCCAATTAAGTATTTACTGCAGGCTTGAGATTGCCAAAATTAGTCTGATAAAACATAATTAATTCTTTTTATAGCTATTCCATAATGAAATGATAAGCTAAATATACGATGAAAATTAAGTTCATGTGCGTGTGTGCGTGTGTGTGTGTGTGTGTGTGTGTGCCTTTGTGTGTACACTCATGTGTATGGGTGAGTGGATATGGAGGTCAGACCTTGGGTGTTGTTCCTCTCATTGGCCTGGAGTCACCAAGTAGAGCAACTCTGGCTGCCCAGCAAGCCCCTGAGAGTCAACTGTCTATTCCCCCTACTGCTAGAATCACCCATGCTAGACATGCTCCCAGCTTTTCTGCATGGCTTCTGAGGATCAAAATCAGGTCTGTGCTTGCTCGGCAAGTGTTTTACTGACAGCCATCCCCTCAGCATTATCTGCTTATCCACTAGTGCAGCGTAGTGATCAGATCACCTCTGGACCATGCACTTGCTCTTGACTGGACATTGCCATCTGCTGCCAAGGAGGTCTACTGTGAGGGGTTTGATGCCCAGGTTGTAGCCCACTTTCCTGGAACTCTAGCTGCTCATTGGATCCCTCAGTGAGCAGGCACCTACTAGGGGCCATTCCAACCACATCCTCCTCTCACCTTTTTCCCTATCTGGCACCCAAGAAACCAAAGCGTATCATGAGGGGTAGCAGGCCTTCAGGTAAGATCACTGACAGGAGAGTGCGAAGCAGGCAACTCCTTCCAGAATGTCTTTCTAAGACCACCTCCACCTTAGAACTGCCCTTGGCCAGTCCCCCCACCCATATCCTTTCCATGAGGGGCCAATGCCCTGGCCATACCCCAGGGAGGCAGACATCTGTGATCTTGGCTTATTATGTGGCAGGGTCCCTCCAGATTTCAGGTATGGGCTGGCACAGCCAGGATCTCACCAGAGCAACTCCCAGTGCCCAGTACTACTATACTCAATAGTCATGCTCAGAGAAGATAAGATTTAAATCCCCCACCCATTTCCTGTGAGCCTCTGAGGAGCTGAAATTCCTGGGGAATTCAGAAAGGCAAAGTTTAGACACCTCTGTCTCTTAAAAGCACTAAGGACTAAACACTAAGTGCCTATGGCTGTCGCAGAGCTGTGCAGTGTCCTTTGCGTCCAGCTGAATGGCCCCTCAGATAGATGAGGAAACTGAGGTTCCTCCAGGTTCCAACCTTGCCTGTTTCTAGCAAGTGACTAGGCCTGGAATCAGAACCTTGCAGAACTGTGCATTGCCTTCCCCCGGTTCTCTAGGAGCGAGCATAACTGCTCTTTCTTGTTCCCAGAGGCTGGGGAGACATTCCAGCCACATTGCCCTCAGAGTCAGAAACCTGCCATTCATATGCCCATTAGTGTATAAATAAGTGCCGAAACTAACATTCCCTATGACCCGATGTGACTGTCTCCAGCCAGCCAGCCCCTGCGCTTCTGCCCACATCCTGCCTTATAAATGGAAAGCATGGCTAATGTTACACGGCACTGGGAATGCTGTCTGCTATCAGGATGAGGGTACTGGAGCAGAGACAGGGGGCTTCTGTTGTCCCAGCTTCACCCTTTAACTGATCCAGAAGACCCCCTGCTGGGAAGGATCCCTTCTTTTTGTTCCCCATGTATTCATAGCCCCCTGGTGACTTTCTCAGATAGGGACAGTCTTACGTAAAACACTAAACAGAACCATTCAATTCTTCAAAGAGGTCTTCAGTATCCTGGGGGAGAACTTCAAGTTGGAATAGCAACAGCCGTGTGCCTTGGTGAGCACCTGTCCCATGGTGACTTGTACCTAGGGCAGCCCTCCTGCAAGGGGAGGACTGAGTACTCACCTAGGTACAGAGTTGCCCAGAGACCTGGGGTTAGTGAACAGTCGAGCCCAGGATTTAAGGTCAAAACATTTGTGTGTGATTGAGCCTTTGGGGCCATATTACATCTCCCAACCTTGGAGTACAGGGGTTTGGCTCTAGTTGATGGCCTTACCTAAGAAACTTGGTGTGACCCAGACAATATCCAGACCCCTGTGGGTACAAAAATGATGGGTTCATGTGCAGCCATCTGTCCTATAGCAGGTTTTGTAGCTACAGGGAGGCCCAAGAGGCCAGCAGTGCCCAGCAGTCAGAGCCACTGGTGGACGTGATTGATACCTGCTGACTGGAACAAATGCCCCTCACGTCATCCAGTAGTCTCAAATAAGAGCTGCCTGCCCCTGTGCACTGGGCCTGTAAGACGATGGTGAGAGATGCTGGCAGAGGTCTTAATGGAAGTCTGACATCTCTGCTCTACAGTTAGTTTGCTCCTCCGAACTCTGGGTCAGTAAAGTTCTTTCTGGGGTGACTGAGCAGACCTTTCAGAGCCACTGTAGACTCCTACCCAAGGGCTTCCAGGAAATGTTTTCTGAATTAATGTTCCCATATCTAGAAGCGGTTGTAAGGCTATCATCTGTGCAACGATCTATACTTACAAATAATTATAGTCGTCGTAAATTATCAGGATCAGGTTTGGAGGCATTTGTGGATCTGACGGCCCATTATTATAGCTTTCCACAGTAATGGAATGATGGAGAGGGGAGAGAGGTTAATGTGTAGGCAGCTCCTGACTGTTAATATCCTATTAATAAATGACTCTTCTGCTCTAATGTCTCATGAAAGCTTAAAGCACTCACTCATAGCTTATAGCTACAGACCTTTCTGAATATGCAGATCAAATCTTTCAGAAGATTTGCTGTCTTCCAGAACAATATTCTGTCATCCTCAACGCACTTTTGTGTGTAAGATGTGTGTGACAAGGAGAGACAGACACACAGGCAGGGACAGAAACAGAGAGAGACAGCAAAGGCAGGAGGATGATGATGCATGCTTAGAAGTGTGAATACAGGTGTCTAGTTGGCTGCTTTAAGTTTGATCATTGAAATTAAGGTATGCTGTGTGCTGTGGAACTGGAATCAGTATGGGAGCCCGTGGGGCAGCCTAGCACCAGGAAAGCATGTGATCTCTGGTACTCACAGCCCAGCCCAGCGATCGAATCATGGTTCTTCCACGTTCTTCACTACTTTGGCCTCATGTCTGTGCAGTAGGGAGGGTGATCCAGGCCAGAGCTGGGGGCATGGTGCAGCGTGCAAGCCCCTGGTGCTGAGAGCAGGTTCCTAGCCGGGCTGCTGTCCACAGCTGGGCCCTTGGGGAGGCCCACTGGGAACAAGGTCAGGACCTGGTCTCTCCAGGATTCAGAGAAGGCCTCAGAGTTCCAGCGAGCATGTTCCACCTTCCTCCAGGTGGGCCAGGCTGCTGGATGGGGAAGGATCCCTGAGGTGAGGGTGGACAGCTTCCTGTCTTGTCGGCAGTCCTCCATGGCAGCTGCTGCAGAGAGCTGCCAACAAGCAACAGCAGAGGACTCCCTGCCAGAAGAGGAGCCATGGCTCGGAGAAGCTGCCCAGACCCAGAGGTGTGGGCAGGCACGTAGGATTTGGGGGTATGATTTGTGGGTGTTCTGTGTGTCACCCAGAGTTAGGAAAAAAATCCGTCTGTTCTCAGCTTCCCATTCAACAAGTGCTACCTCTTCAAGCACTTTGTACATGCACTGACCCACATATGCACACAACACACCTGTGGACATAGAGAACACTGCATATATACACACACGCATAAAATATACATGCACATACCACACACATACACATATATAAAACCACAAACACATATGTACATAACACACACGCACACAACACACATGTTATCACATGTACACAACACATGTACACATGAACATAATACACATGTTCATGGTACATGTGCATGCACCCACACTATCCTCACTCAATTACACATGACACAAATGAGCACATGCACACATATACATGTATACATGTACACACATGCAGATAACACACACATGCATACACATGTACAAATGTGCACACAATACATAAATGTCACAGTATATATGGCACACATAGCACATGTGTATGTACATTCATATGGCAGAAATGTACAGTAACACACACACAGACCACACACACACACACATCCTTTTGGAAGAGCCGCCAAGCTAGGACTGACCTTAGCAATATGCAGAAGACTGGCCATTTGGGAAGTGTGATTTGGCATTGTATGGCAGCAATGACGTGACATCTGGGTATTTCTTTGCTATTAACTGTGAATTCTAAATTTTAGGTTTTGTCTCTTGATTCATTACTTCTAACTTATATTTGTTGAAAGTGCTTATTTCCCAAATGCTAACAGCTCCAGTTCCTCATTCAGGCTCTTGAGCAAATGAGAAGAAATGTAGCCATGGTGCCCCACAGGGTCAAAGGGCAAGGGCAGGGTGGTGCTGAGATAGAGAGGCAAAGACAGTGGCCTCAGAATGGACTCCTTGGAGGCCCCCTCAGGACAGGTGCATTTTGGTGGGGGACAGCAAGCAGCAGCTCCCCCTCTCTTCCTACCCCTGGCTAAGACCCATCCACCCAAACTCAGGCCAACGAAGACCTTAGAAAAACAAACCACACTAGCAGAGTTTTAGTCCACTCTGTCCGTCATGACCTGGTCCCCACTCAGGCAGCCCTCCACACTGAACCACCATTGCCTGCTCTCCTGAAGGCACCCCAGTTAATGGCTAGAATCTAGCTGACTACAGGTCCGGGTCTGCCACGCCCTTCCCCATTCGGCCTCCACTTCCCTATACGATAATGGGTGGATTTAGGATCTCCAAGCTCTCCAAGCTTTAAGGCTCTTTTTGACCTTATGCTAGTGCTAGATCATTTTCCAAGTCTTTCTATGGGTAATGGGCAGACTTGGGAAAGAACGGGGATGACTAACCATGAGAGCTAAGACACAGGAGTTCTCACTGAGCTAACAGCCCAGAATCTGCACCTCTCAGTAGGAGTTCCACCCATCCCAGGAGAACTCTAGAGCAGAATCTTGAAAGCACAGGCTGTATCTCCCCTCCCCCAGGAAATTAAGGTCGCTTTCAGGTCTCCTGACTTCTGCTATGTCAGAGGCCACCTGAACTCTGATCCTGGGGAAAGCCTTCCTCTCTGACAGATACTTTCCTAAGCAACAGGACATGCTTAGAACTTGGCAGGATGTTTGTCAAGTGTGTCTCAGTCCTCTCTCCCACGCAGCCCCCGAAGGAAGGCAGAGCCAAGTTTGAAGCAGAGCCAAACAAGAAGACTGGTGGATGGAAAGAGCACAGACACAATCCCATCCAACCTCCTCGCTCTGCAGACAAGACACCAAGTCCAAGGAGTGTGAAAATCTTCCCATGTTCAGAAGCAGAGTTGAAGCCAAAGCCACCGTTAGTTCTCAGCTTCTTAGCTAGGCCTGCTGAGTCAGACAGAGTTGGCTTCGAACCCGCTTTTGTGGTTGATTGGCCTAGTGAGTGCAGGTTATTTAACCTTCCGTAGCATGGAGGGCACCACATGTAAAATGGAGGTAGTCATGGCTTTGGCTTTCAGCTTTCAGGGCAGTCACCTGTGTTCTCAGTTGACACAGTGTTTAGAACAAATGCCTGATCGGTGTTCACTGCCATCCTTGCCACTGGTGTAAATTATTACTGTTGTCATGGTTACCTGAGGAGCTGCTCACTGAGAAATGGAACTTGGCTGGAACTCAGAGAGAGCCCTGGGTGTCAGTGCTCCCAAACATGTCCACTGCCCCTCAGTAACGCCTTTCATCTCTCTGCAGGCTGTTGGAACTCTTCTCCACGGTGCCCATCGGATCCCACTGGGGGGTGCTGTCCAAGTGCTTGGCCTACATCAAGGCTGCGTCCGACCCCTTTGTGTACTCCTTGCTACGACACCAGTACCGCAAGAGCTGCAAAGAGCTTCTGAACAGGGTCTTCCACAGACGCTCCATCCACTCCGTGGGCCTCACAGGTGATTCTCACAGCCAGAACATTCTGCCAGTGTCAGAATGAAGGACTGCTCTTCTGCTGGGGAGTGCAGAATGAGGTGTCCAGGAGCAGAGGGAGGTGGGATGAGGCCTCTAGGTAGACACTGACCACCACCATCGCCCGGCAAGTCCAGTGATACTGGTGTCTGAATACGTTTGGGGTTCTGCTACCTGGATCCTCCAAGGCAAATGTTGGACTGTCCCTATTTGTCACCAAAGGATGGCCACGATCCATGCACTGGCCTTTCTTTCTGGGAGGATGATTTCATCTTAGACTCACCAAAGTCCTACAAGAAGATAACAGGCCAGTTGCTGTCAAGGACACAGACTGGCTCTAACCAGTGTGGGGCATAGCACCTAGGTGTTTGCTCACCCTGCACATAAGGCTGCAGTGAAGGAAAGCAGTGGTCTCCAAGTGACATTTCAGTCATGCTGAAAGTGAGGCTGGCAGTGGCCATGTGGCCCCAGATCCAATATGGCGACTCTCCCCCACTTGGTTGTGGTGGTTGCTGTAACCCAAATATTATCCAGCTGGTACCAACTAAATAGTGCTCAGCTGAGACCTTGAGCTCTGCACTCAAGGGGAAAACGCTTAACAACTAGTGGCTACCAGGTCGCTGCCCATCAGCAGTTGTCCTAGGAATTATGGAAAATTGGAATCTATTTTTTCCCTCTTCCCACTGAACATACTAATGTTTGCGTGTGTAGACAATCTTAGCATTAAAAGGGTCTCAAATGGCAGGTGATAGGTAACATTAGAGTTTCTGAAATCAGAACAGGAAGCCACCTCCTTCTGATTTACCTGCTGTAATTATGGGAGCCAAGTATAGTGAGAAGAAGATGGCTAGTCTGTCTGCCCCAGCTCCCAGTCTGTGAGCTGGTGTGGCAGAAAGACCCTCCTTCATGTCTTAGACACCCCCCCTCTGCATCCTTTGAGGATGGGCAGGCACTGAGCAGAAGAAGATGCAGCCTTGGTTTTCAGGTCCTGGGTTCCATTATCCTGGTGTTTGAACATCCTTTCTGTAAATCTGTTCTTGGGAAACAGGGGCTGTCTAAGGTCACCCAGAAAGTATGCTGTGCCACTGATGAGAGAGTGACAAGTGAAATTATCATAGGGTATGCACACTAATGCATTGGGAACCACTGTCCTGATTTCATTTGTTCAGCAAGGGCTGAAGGGATGGTGCACTCACTGTCCAAGTGTGAGGACCTAGGTTCAACCCCCAGAACCTATGTGAAAAAGGCCCGCACTTATAATCCTCATGCTGGAGAAACAGAGAGAAGTGGGTTCTCCAGCTCAGCCAGCCTAGCCAAATCAGCGAGTTCCAGGCCAGTGAAAGACACTGCCTCAACAGCGAAAACAGGACTACTGGGATGGCCTGCCCATTAAGAGCACTTGATGCTCTTGCAGAGGATCTAATTTTAGTTCCCAGCACCCACGTGGCAACTCACAACCATCAGTAACTAAAATAAAACAAGGTAGATGAGAGCTGAGAAATAACACCTGAGGTTGACCTCTGACCTCCACATGCCTGCACACACATATGAACACTTGTGTGCGCACACACACATACACATACACACACACACACACACACACACACACACACACACACACACACAAAGATAAGTGGCTGGTGGCCCATGCCTTCTTCCAATCTTATTGTTGATTATTTCAAATGGATTTGTGAGTGCTCAGAATAGTTGTTTCTCAGCCCTATAAACAACTCCACTGGGTGGAAAAGATAGGGATCCATCATGTCTCCTTACAGCTGAGCTTATAGGAGGGGGACAGGGAAGGGTACTACTCATGAAATCCAAATTTTGAGAGTGCTTGTTTTCTCTGTCAGTTGGCAGCCCTAGTAACGGAAGGCCGGGACATGTCTGTTTGTATGTTTGCAAAGATGTCCTTGCATTAACTCTTAGCTCTTCATTTAGAAAATAACTCAGTCAGGCCTAGTTCTCTGGTTTCAACAATTCCATGGAGACCGGAATGGAGACAGATGTAACATCTAAGGAGGCTTTTGACCTTGTTGCTGGCAGAGGTATGTCCACATCTGTCTTGTTAGAGAAGAAGAAACTGGGCCTCAGAGGGAACTCCTCAGATAGCTGTTTGGACCTTCCTTCAAGCTCTAGCCAGTCTTCTGTAGGAGCTGATGGGGTATGTCCCTTCCTTCCTCTTGTTGAGAGGTGTTGCACAGGTAGTTTGACATTAGCCACAGTGGAAATTTTTATGCCCTGAGAATAACTCAGTGTTGTAAATCAGGCCTTTCCCATAGAGAGCTGGATGCTCCCCATTTACCACTCCTAAGTATCTGCCATGGAGACAAAACTGTCCTATGTCATGAAGAGTCCACCCAGCCCCTCAAGCCCAGATCATGACAATCACTTTTGTAGAGCTTGTTTGGTGATGGGCATCTGTCCACACTCTATGGTTCTAATATCCAAAGTGCCAGGGAACTTGAAATCAAGCAGAAGCCAAGACAGCATGCATAAATACTTGGAAGATAGGGCCCAAGAGGAGTGGTGGCCCAGTGGGTGAGGTCAGTGACAGGCAAAGGTGAGCCGCAATCCACTGCCACGCACCATGTTGGTCTGGAGAGAGAGTTACAACAGACCCTTTTTTCTGCTTGCTCTGTATAGCAGCATACTGCGCTTCTGGTAGTAACTTTGTCCCTTCCTTAGCTGAGAAGCAGGATCTGCCACCCACAACACCACATATCAGGAAGGATGCATGCCGAAATTTTCATGATGCCTCTAAAACTGCTTAACATCTAATAAAACGAGTTACATCGGCATCATGCCAGCAAGAACCCTGGATAAGTCCTTTGATGGAGATCTTTCATTATCACTTAGACACAGGCACGAAGACCCCAGGGAGGCGAGGTGGGAACAGCTCTGCTGGCAGTCAGCACCAGCCAACGCTGCCCTGAATACCTTCATAAATGTCTATATTCATCTCAACACAGTCTCTGAAACTCACCCCCTGGGTTCACTGTTCCCAGGTGAAGGATCCACCTCATTTTGATAATTTAATTTATCAAACATTGCGTGGTTTTCTCAGGCACCACACAGAGAAACACCAAGCCTTCGGGCCTGCAAGGAGTCACTAGTTTAAGGTTCCACACTTTCTGTGCACACACATCCAGAGCCACTGGACAGGGTGAAAACATTTTCAAAGTTTGAGAGCCAGGCTTACAATGGAAAGGCCCTCCAAGGTACCATATCTACACAGAGGGCTCCATTTCTATCCTATGCATGCTGTTTGCCTTCTGTAATCAAATCACTCTGTCGCTATTCCAGATTTTTCTTGGATCCCTTCTAGAGGGTCAGGATTTCAGAAACCTGGAAAGCCTAGGAGAAAAAGGACACTTGGAGAATGGTGCAGGACTTGGGTCCGAATGTTTTGTGGCTATCAAGCCTCTCCTGACACTTGTCTGTGCTTCTTTGAGAGTCAGGCAAGACTTGGGGACTGCTTTGGCTTGAGTTGTCTCCTTTCTGTGGTGGTAGGGTTAGGCTCCTGCCACCCTGAGAAGTAAGGGGCCTTATATTTGCCCTTTTTTTTTTGTTCTTTTTGAGACAGGGTCTCCCTGTAGCCCCAGCTGTCCTGGAACTCACTCTGTAGACCAGGCTGGCCTTGAACTCACAAAGATCTGCCTGCCTCTGCCTTCCAAGTGCTAGGATTAAAGACCACCACGCCCAGCATGCCTTGTGTTTCTTTTTCAAGTGTCTCTCTCAGAGAAGATAGAAATAATGGGGTCACATTATGTCCTGATTATCCCCCTCCACTGGCTTAGGATGCAGGTAGATGTCTGTGCTGACCAGTTTGACTGCCAGAGGAACCAAAGACTGTGTGCTGTTGACATTTAACCCAAACACAGGGTACAAAAATTTGCCCATTTTTCCTGGGGACAGAAAGCCTACAGAACAGCTCGTTCTTTAGCCCACAAACACCATGAGGTAAGATCCAGAGGGTCTAGGTCTCCACAGTCCCCCTGATACTTCTCTATTCTGAAGTATTACAGGGAGGTGGTGAATATGAACTCCAATATGTCCTCCCCAGTAGTGAACTCAAGCAAGCCAGGGAGAACTTGGGATTCTCCCTCCATGTCAGTGCCCAGGCAGCTGACACAGATGGTCTTCAAATTGCTTCCTGAGGAAAATTGTTCTTAGACATTTAGAGAAAATGCAGAGAAACCCAGATATCTCCAAATATTGAACTTGCCCCTGTCTTGTGCCTGTTTATTAATTCTCCAAAGCTGGTTTATTTAAGAGCTAGTCATTTTTGTTCTCAGGAGAACAAGGTGGTTCTCTCTACCAATCCTTGAAAGCTTGTTTACAGAGCTCCGTCAAAGAGCAGAGGCTGTCCCTACTCACCTGTGAAGGCATTTGTCTGGGTCCTTCCTAGAAAATGGTCACAGAGAGTAAACATGAGAGGCACTCAGGGGTGTCACCGGAGGATGCTGGGTTTGGGATTCGTGTGAGAACCAGGACCTTAGTGACGGGCCCTCGGGACTTTCATTTGGCTCTCAGATAAGCTATCTCTAGGCAGCTTGGTTGTACATGACAGTGATATCTGATACTTGTCCCACTGTCTAGAATTCGTCTGTCTTACCCAGATAGAGAACCAGGAGCAGAGCCCGGGTGAGGCAGGGCTGGGAGAGGTGGATACGAATGGCAGTCCTTGGTGTGGGTCTTTCCTAGAAGCTTCCAGTTTCCTTAGTGTGACTGCTCCTGTGCTTAGTGTGCGTCCAGTGTCCAAGAAAGTGTCCAGTGTGCTTGGGCTTAGTGTGTGTCCAGGAACAATATCCAGTAGGCTGGAGCTTAGGGTGTGTCCAGGAATAGTGTCCAGTATGCTGGGGCTTAGTGTGCATCCAGGAACAGGGTCCAGCCTGCTGGGGCTTAGTGTGCATCCTGGAACAGTGTCCAATGTGCTGGGGCTTAGTATGCGTCCAGGAATAGCGTCCATGAGTGCTCAGAAGTGGGCAGCTCCTTCTAAGAAAGATGAATGTCACTTGTGGCCAGGAGAAGGCATTTTGAGCAAAACTGACTCTTCCTCCCCCAGCAGCCAATTGCCAATAGCTCCTCACTAGGGATGGAGCTTCATGGGCCCTCCCCATCCATGGTGGAATTCTGTCAGGCTTGGTCTTACCTACTAGGTCTTACGCTGCCACTACAGCTGCTGTAAGCTCACATGTGGATAGGTTCTTATCCAGGAGGCACCGGTTCTTACCATCTGCACACTCCCTCATCCATGATGATCCCTGAGCCTTGGAGAGATACAGATGCTCCGTATAGGGCTGAGCACGCCACAGTTTCCTATTCTTTACAGTTTGACCACTTGTGGGAATCTGTATTAAGTGGCATCTACTCCAGAAAGCAAGCTTTCTGAGGGTTGCGAGCTGCACTAATCTAGAGGTGTAGGGAACTGAGAGCCCAGAGACCAACATTTATTCCTGGAAGGCAGCCATGCCTACCACTATACCACCAATGCTATACCACTAACATTTGTTCTTAATGACATCATTCACATATTTGTTTACTTGTTTATTTACTTGAGACACATTTTCACTATGTAGCACAGGCTGGCCTTGAGCTCTTTATATAGCACAGGCTGGCTTAAAACTTGCAGCAATCAGCAATCCCCTGCCTCAGCCTCCTGCGTGGTGGGATTGCAGACATGCATACCATACAACTTCATAGTTCATTCCTAAGGAAGCAAATCCAGCCACATTTTCCCAGGGTACCTCCTCTGACTGAATACTGAGTGGGGACAAGTATGTTTCTTCATTTTCCATAGGGAAGGTATGAAGATAGATGCACAGCTAATATCCACGGGTAGTCTGGAGAGCACGGCCACCAACCCCTAGGGTCAAATGGAAGACCAGACACTTCAGGGACAGCCATATTGCAAAAGTTGTCCTCATATTCCTTAGGCATTCTGCAGTTCTCTTAGCAGGGGTGTGAGGGGCCACACCATTCACTCCTGGACTGTGTCACACAAATACACATCTCACATCTAAAGGTCAAATATCAATTGATTCAATAATGTCAGAGATCTGTTTTACCATGCACATCCATGTTTAAGGACTTTTAAAATAATTGGGGTTTTAAGAGTTGAAAGTCTGTGTGTACCCCTTCAATGTGTATGCTCTTAGAACAATGATATATTTCCCCCATCCCCTGCCACATATCCATGAGTCTGGGTAGTTTCGATCACACTTAACGCGTAGCTAAGGAACTTGAGCCCAAGATTGGATGGTTTCAAAGAGCCTAGAATCTCAGGGTTTGGAGACAGGCAGTCTGCTTTCATCGTGAGATTCAGAATGTCATCCTCAGAGCCCATACTAGAGAGTCTCAAGGGCTAGAGCACATCGCAGTGACACTCCTCCAACATGTCGCTGTGACTGGAATTGGGTCACCATGAATGCTCAGGGCTGGCTGGCTAAAATCCCCCACACTCCGTTCCCCAAATTCCCACCCTGCTATGGCCCTTCCTTCAGTTCCTCTGTTACCAAACCTTTGCTTGAATTATTATTAGTAACCAAACCCCTTGCTTAAAAAAGCTTCAAATGCCACATTTCCCTGAAGACAAATCATTCCAAACCTCAACAATCCTGTTTAACAACAAATGTTTAAATACATTCTGAGCACAGGGACATTTGTGGGGTATAGTGTCCTGCCAAGCCCATCAGGACCTCTTCAGGAGAAACCCAGCTTGTTCTGGGTGGCCAACAGGTGTGGAAGTCCAATACCAGTCGAAAAGTTGGCTTGCCTTTTCTTCCTGTCACACAACTTGGCTGACTCAGTGTTGGATGGACCACACTTTGTTTTCCTAGGCTTTTCTAAGAGAAGGAATTTCAACCTGGCTGTCTGAATGTGAGCCTCTCACTTGATAACGAGGCTCCTGGGTAGGCGGACATTTCCCTCTGGGTTTGTGTCCTGTGTGGTGGCTGACAGCAGACACTGTCAGCCGCGTCTAGCCTTCCTTTCTCCCCAAGGAAGCACAGGGACTTCACCTTGCCTGGACAAGTGAGGAGAGCTTGTTGAAGCTCCCCTCAGTCGCCACTCACCATGCCTTCCTGAAGGTTCCAGGTCATGAGGACACCAAAGAGCAATGTTCTGCATTCCTGCATCTCCATAGACTTCTTGTTTGTTTGCAAAGGAAGGTGGGGAGACTCCTGTCAGTCATAGTTTATAGCATCCAGACAGTGGTCAGTAGACAACGTAAGGCCTCACAGTAAGGAAACACCTAGTGCGTGCCAGCTGGGTGACTTTCCATGTGGAACTGCATGTCATATCTGCACACTTCACAAATACTTCTGGAAACTAGGATTTAGGAAAATACAAGTGTCCCCTTCCTGATCTACACTTGATTGGTTTCTGTAGTGTGGCAATTCCTCAGAGCAGATTCTTAGGAAGATGGATGGACTAGTGTGTGTTTGTGGAGCCAATGTTCCCACCAATGTGTGTGCCTGTGAGTGAGCGTGTCACACACAAACTGATGTCTGCAAACACAAAAGAAGCAAAAGTTTAGGATCTTCTTATGTTACCTGATGCCATTTTAACTTTGCTTTTTCCAGCTTCTGAAACAGAAATATGGTCCCACTTATTCTCAAATAAAATATTACCAGTAGCCTCCCCCTCCAACGTGGCAATATCATCTTTCATTTGGTACACCTGCCAACAGCTGTTTCAGTTGAAATGGGACTCAAGAAATTTGAATTTAAGGCCAATGCTGCCTGCTCTGTTTACAATGGCTTGTGTTTTGTGAATATATATCAAATGTTGTAATATATTTTTATGATAGAATTGATGGTTAATACAAGGGAAAAATACACACATTGTGATTCTGTCAATAAAGATTCCTATTACAAAATGTCATCTATACTCAGCTGACCTAGTGTGCACACATTTTTACATATAAACAATTGTCAGAAAGGTAGGCCTTTTATAATTTCACAGTGGCCCTAAAGTTTGTGCTACTGTATCATTTTACCATGACCGGTCCACTGCCTCTGGCCTCAAACAGCTCAAGTTTGTGATATCTATCCCTTGGGTATGTCTCTTAATTTTCCCAAACTCACAGTAGCTACCCACCTCCAAAACACATTGGTCGTGGGAGAGGCATGTCCCCCACCGCTCCCAAGTACCACGTGTCTTACTTAGTTCATTTTGTATTGCTGTAACAGAGTCCTTGAGACTGGATAATATATAAATAACAGAACTGAAAGTTGGGAGGCCAAGGTTGAGGGGCTGACATTGGACAGAAGCCTTCTTCCAATGTCATAACATGGTGGGAAGGTATCACATGGAGAGAAAGAGAGAGAGAGAGAGAGAGAGAGAGAGAGAGAGAGAGAGAGAGAGAGAGAGAATGAATTGGAGTTGGAACTTAAGTCTTCCAGTCTCTTATAATTAGTGTTAATCAGGCCCGAGGGTGGCAGCCTCATGACCTGTTAGGTCCTTCTGACGCTATTGCACTGGAGACTAAGTTTCCATCCCTTGCTTCCTGGGAACACGTTCAAATCAGAACACCATGCACCTTTTACCCTTTGGGCAGGTTCCTTAAGCTTTGTCAGATAACCAATAAGCTCCCCATATCCCAAAAACAGAGCGGAAGAGCTCTGGTCTGGGAGGGAGCCATACTCTTACAGATGGATTGTTGTAACTTGGGGCTACGCCAGGCCCTCAGCCAGGGCTCCCCCTCAGAGTTCTGGCTGTGAGCCTCCCTCCTTTCATGCCTCAGGAACTGAGCTCACAGAGGTTCAGTGACTTACCCAGTAGCACACAGCTAATTGGGAACATTGAGATTTGATCCCTGGTATGGCTGATACCAAACTCATCTTTCACCAAAACCAATAAGACACATTACAGAATTAGCAGTGATTCACCAAAGGCCTCACATTTTACAACTGGAGAAAGTGACACAGTGTCCTGGGTTCTTAGGCAAGTCCCTTCCTTCCATCTTTCAGAAATCTTTGCTATTTTCTGGTCTGAGCATAAGCTTTGCTATTTCTTAGTTGTGCCCATGAGTATACTCACCTTTCTATAACCTCCAAAGGGGTAGAGATCCCTCCCCTGTGCCCCACACCGACTCCACACCTCTGCAGTTAGTCCGAGAATAATGAAGAAGGAAGGAGGTTATGCTCAGGATTAGGATGCTCTGGTTAATAGTGGCTGACTTCATCACCAAGGGTCAGCCTGGAGCTACTGCAGGCATAAGGTGCTGAGTGAGGGTGTGGACTGCTACTGTCCTCTGTACGCCGGCTCTGTCCCAGGTGCACATCAATAGCATAACCTCTGCGTTCCCCCCCTGCTCACGTGAAGATGGTATTATTCCCAGGCCCGTCTTTCACTAGAGGGCCTGCAGGTCTGGAGCAATGTTTGCAAGGTGACAGGGCTGCTCCACAAAGATTCTGGCTGACCTCTCCCTTCTACAGAGACCTTTGAAGAAGGCTGGTAGGCTCCTCAGCATCAATATTCACACTGTTCTTTATTACCACGGTTTCCCTTTAACCTCAGTTTTCTTTCCCAAGGTTTTGGTTACTTCCACTCATCCATGGTCCAAAAATGTTAAATGGGAAATTCTAGACATTAAAAAAAAATTTTCTGGGCATGGTGGCACATGCCTTTAATCCCAGCACTTAGGAGTTCAAGGACAGCTTGGTCTACATACTGAGTTCTAGGACACCTGGAGCTATAGGGGCACCCTGTCTCAAAAAGACTGAAAAATAATTTTAAAAATTCATGTGTTTTACATTGCACATGGCTCAGAAGAGAGTGACTGAGGAAACCCAGGTAGTTCGCTGCTCCCTCCCATTAGGAACTGACTGGTGGGACATCACAGTGCTTGTATGTGCAGGTGACCCCTGTATTCCTTAATACTGGGCCCCAAAGCACAAAAGCAGTGATGCTGGCCACGCCTAAGAAAAGCTGTAAAGTTTAAGAGAATAAAACAGAGTTCCCAACTGAAAGGAAGAGAAAACCAGTGTCTTTGTGCCGAGAAGAAATCTCTTGGTGACTCAGTGGAAAGACATCCCTGCTGACTTTTTCTTTGAGGGAGGCTTTCCCTATATCCTCAGCTTGCCTGGAACTCACTGTGTAGACCAGGCTGGCCTCAGTTTCTCAGAGCTCTGCCTGCCTCTGCCTCCTGAGTGGTGGGATTAAAGTTGTGCACCACCATACCCCTGCTTCCTGTTAATTTTGTTCCTGCACATAAAACTCAAAAATGCCTGGCATGGTGCATGGCAAATGATAAGTGTAGATGAACAAAGCTCCACCCCTCAGTGTGCCCTGGGGCTTCCGCACCCCCGGAGGTTTCGGCACCGACTCCTTAGTATAAGGGGGTGGGGACCATCACGTTTCCCATTCCTCTAACTTCTGGTAAGCTTAAAATAACTTTAACACTCTTCTGTAATTTTGTATCTGTATACAATATATTTAAATAATATCCACCCTCCATTTCCTGTCCCCCCCACTGAGATGCATATTTATAAGGGCCACGTTGCAGCCTGGCTCCTAAGGTATTTCATCTGCCTTTGTACAAGTCTCTCTCTCTCTCTCTCTCTCTCTCTCTCTCTCTCTCTCTCTCTCTCTCTCTGACACACACACACACACACACACGCACACACTCCAGTTTTCCCACCTTTAAAAATAAATCTGGAGTTAAAATTTAGACATAGAAATCGATATAAAAGGAGAGTGCTTAGAAATAGACTGATATCCAGATGGTCAACTGGCTCCACAGATCCAATTGCTTAGGGAAGGGAGTCTTTCCTCAAATGGTATCTGCTGAAATAGCTAGATATGCACAGCCCCAAATAAGCAAGAATTGGCCCAGCCATACCCCGCACACTAAGCTTCACTTGAAAGTCTCTCATAGGCACAAATGGAAGACTAAAAATAAAAACCTTCCAGAAGTAAACACAGGGGAAAATCTTTACAACTTTGGGGCATGCAAAACATGCCTTTGATAGAATGCCAAAAAGAAATCATAAAATAAATAAGCAATGAAGTAGATTTTATCATGATTGGAAATATCTGTTCTTGAAACACCTTCAATAAATTCAAAATGGGGACAGGATTTGTAATTCATGTGTCTGGCAAATGAATAGTATTCATAATACAGAAGAGAGATAACCCCATAGAAATGGACAAAGATGTAGACATTGCCACAGAAAGGTATCCACATGGCCAACAGCATACAAAAAGGTATCCATATCATGAGCCATCAAGCAAGGTGAAATTAAAATCACAATGAGATAGCACTGCACACCACTGGAACAGCTAAAACAAAAGAATTTGGAACAATTGAAAGTCACACACTGTACATGGGGTGCAAAATGGTACAATAGTTTGGAGAAGTTTGTTTCTTTGTGTGCATGTGTGTTTGTGTGTGTGCACGCAAGTGTGCCTGAGGATTCATGTGCACATGGAGGCTAAAGATAGATGTTGGGTGTCTCCCTAATCATTTTCAAACTTTTTTATTGCATTTTAATTTATGTTTCGAGTCTGTAGGCATACACATGCTACAGTATATGAGTGAAGGAGTCAGAGGACAACTTCCGGGAATTGATTCTCTCACTCTGTTGTATGGATCCTGGGCACCAAGTTCAGATTGGCAATCTGGGCAGCAAGTGCTTTACCTGCTGATGTGCCTCACTGGCTCTCCACTGCCAGTGATTTCGTAGAAAGGAAAGAATACATTTACCATAACTCTACTCCTATGTTTTCTCCCAAGAGAAATGAAAACATGCTAAAGAAAGACCCAGGCTTGAGTTCACAGCACCTTTATTTGCAAGAACCAAAACCTGGAAACAACTAACATTTCCATCCAAAGTGGATAAGCTGGATGTGGTGGTGCACATCTTTAATCCCAGCACTCAGGAGGCAGAGGCAAGTAGATCTCTGACTATCAAGGCCAGCCTGGTCTACATGGTATGTTTCAGGCCAGCTGAGGCTACAGGGAGACCCTGTCTAAAAAAAAAAAGAAAGAAAGAAAACAAAACAAAATAACAACAACAACAACAACAGCAACAAAACCCAAACAGGTGGCCAAACAATCGTGACATAGTCCCTGTTTTTCCATTTACATGAAATGGTTTTACAAAAAGACATTGAAGTGACAAAAAGTAGTTATTTGGGTCTGGGGTGGTAGAGATCACAAAGAGGCACAGAGCAGTATTAGGAAATTGACAGAAGAGTGTGTTTTTAAGTGCACTGTTGGTTACACAGGCGGAAACATTTGTCAGAACCCATCCGAGTACACAGTCTTACAAGCTAGTGCATTGAATTTCATACAGACACATTTTGACTGAATAAATAATTTCAGAAGTAAAGCCATGTGTCTTGAAGATCCCTTTTAGCTTCTGGGGATCTTGAAAATTTCCCAGAATTACCTTCTCTAGAACATCAAAAATTCTTCACAGTTCATCACTACTAAAATCCTCTTGGGAAAATGGAATCCATGCATGTTAACAAGACTTCCTTTAGAGCAGGGAACCTATTATGGGCTGTTAGCAGCCTATAAGCCAATGGACTCTTCTAAATCATATTTTTTTTTTGTCTTTTCAAAACAGGGTCTCCCTGTAGCCCCAGCTGTCCTGGAACTCACTCTGTAGACCAGGCTGGCCTTGAACTCACAAAGATCTGCCTGCCTCTGCCTCCCAAGTGCTAGGATTAAAGGCGTGCGCCACTACCCCCGGGTCCTCTGTAAGAGCTGTCGGCGCTCTTAACCGCTAGGCCATTTCTCCAGCCCCCAGAATCCAAAGTTTTAAACTGTGGGCTCCTATAAAAATAATAATTAAAAAATGCCCAATACTTTCTTGTCTCAGAAGAGAAGAACTGGGCCTGGAGAGATGGCTCAGTGGGGAAAAGCACCGACTGCTCTTGCAGAGGACCCGGGTTCTATTCCCAGCACCCACATGGCGGCTAAGAACCGTCTGTAACTCCAATTCCAGGGGAATCCAACACCCTCTTCTGACCTCCTCGGCATTGCATGACAAGGGTGCACCAACCTACATGCAGACAGTACATTCATACACATAAAAAAAAAGAGAGAGAGAAGAACACAAGCAAAACCGTAGTTCCAGCACTGTGGCTTACTGTCTGATGTCTGGGATTCAGTCACAGTCTTCTGGCTCCAAATGACCTGCACAGCTCTACTTCTTTAGCCTCACTATCCACAACACACAGAGACATGCCCACAGGTCAGTCTGATAGAGGAAATTCCCCAATGGAGGTTCCCTCTTCCTAGGTCCGTCAAGTTGACAGCTAAAACTACCCACTGTTGTAGGCTCCCATTTCTGGAATCTCCCCTGGATTGCCCTTTCACCCCAGCTTTTAGCTCTATTTTGGGCTCTGCTTTCCTTGTGAGATTGGTGTTGGGGAGAGATGGTGTTTGTGTGTGGATTGAGTGGGGTATGATTATCGGGGTGGTGGAAGATAGGGTCCCCTGGGGATTGATTAGGCACTGAGTTCTGCATTCTAGTAATGTTTGTGTTTCTTTTCTCTTTCATTGGAAGATGATAAATTTCAAAAGACAGTTCTTGGCTTCCAGGTAGTTAAACACTCCACAATGGAACCCAGCACAGGGTAGCATCTGTTCTATTTTAACCTTGAACATCAACTTGTCATTGACCCCAAGTTACTGCTTCAAATCTTTTAAACAAATACAGGGTGTGCATCTTAAATTAACTTTATAGAAGGTACAGTGTCTGCCATAGAAACCTTGGAAGTCAGGTGAACCGAAGTATTCCTTCCCAGTTCATCTGACCTCCTAGTAACACAGCCTTATTAGTAACCAAAGGGCATTCATGTGACTGTGAATCCCTGTGTGCTCTGTCACTGACTCTGACAGCAGTGTTTGCTTTCCAGGTAGAAAGTTTGGGCTCATGGAAGGATGGAGCCAAATCAGACATTAAAAATAAAACCAGAGCTCTTCATGTGTGGAAAAAAGGACATTGTTGTACACCTCCGTGTGTGAAGTGACACTGTGGCTAGCTAACTCTGTCCAGAATAGAGGAAGCTCCTGGGACAGGCAGGAGCAGAGGGGACACCACACCCAGAAGCCCTGCAGGAAGCACCAAGCACTTTGCCAGAATAAGTGATACCAGTTACTTGCTTTGTTGCCTCTACAAAATTCCTGACAAAGCCACATAAGGAAGAGGTTATATTAGCTTACAGAGCCAAGGAATACAGCCCATCACAGCAGGAAAGGCACAGGGGCAGGAGGCCAAGGAGGCAGCTGCTCACACTGCACCACAGTCAGTAAGAAGCTGGTAGCCAGCTCAGCTTCTCCTTTTTATTCAGTCTAGGACTCCCCACCCATGGAATGGTGCTCCGCATTTAGGGTGGGTCTTCCCGCCTCGGTTAACCTACCTAGATAATCCCTCACAGAGATTCACAGATATTTATTTCCATAGTAATTCTAAGCCCATCAAGTGGACAAGTAAGAGTGACCATCCCAGTGACCTGCATGGCTTCAGATAGGACACTGGCCAGCCCGGGGTGAGGGCATCTGCTGGCTGTGTGAGCCTGGGTAAATCCTCCTCGCTGACTGCTGCTTTCCTCACTTGGTGAGAGCCAGGGGTGATACTTTTACCCTTACCTAGTCCTGTGCAGACAAACCTCTGTTTACTCAACAGGGTTTATGTCCTTGGGGTTTGCTTCAACCTAGGAAGAGTCAGCACTGGGCAGTGTGACTGACAGATCCAGGCTGACTAGCAACTGACAACAGGTGTTACCTGATGCACTGGGGAACTGTGGGCCCCATCTGTCCCTCCACATACTGTGTCCTGTCTACCTTCCTCACGGTCCTGTGCAGGAGCACCTCTATTTACCAACATGCTTCCAGGTTGTTTCTTGTCCCACTTCCCACCCACATCCTCCTCCCCATGTCCTAAGGGCTCAGCACAATGCTAGGTACACAGCAGGCACGTCTCTCACTACATTCCCATTAATAACAACATTGTATGAATGGTACTTTCAAAATCCATTTTTCTGTCACCTCTCAAATTCCTATAGATGCTAGGCATCATGAGGAACGCTGCTTTCCAAGTCAAAATATTAGTTATGATCCATGCTGTTTGCAATTTCTGAAGTCTGAGTCATTACCCCATAATGTGCCTTGGTAGGAAATCAGACCTCTCCTGGAGATGCCACAGTGCGGTGGCTGAGGTCAGAGCAGTGTCTCCATCTTCAGGGACTGGTGAATTTGCATGCACACATCTCTGCTGACCCCAACCAGGAGGAATCTGGTGAAGTCTGGGTCCCCCAGCCAGACAACATGAAGATGAGTTAAGAAGCCCCACGACTTGAGAAAGATACTCCCCAACATGTGCTGGCTGCAGCAGGTGGTTTGAAAGCCTGTGCTCCCTTCAGGCACAGCAGCAACAGAAGCAGCCTGGAGATCCCTCTGTTTGACATTTTCCCCTGTTTATCCCATTAAAACGAAATAGCTGTTCAGTGCTGAAGTTTGCTCCTGGACTCATTAGGTGCCTCCTCGTAATTGTAGGTTTTAAAGCAAGCTCAAGGCACAGCCTCTCAGGGAAATTAAACCCAAAGAGCAAGAGAACAAGAAAATGCGTAGGAGTGGGATAATTGCATGGCTGCCTGTGTCTCTAGCAGTGGGCTCAGGCTCATGGAGCAGCAGATGGAATCTGCATTGAAGAGAAGACTGAAAGGAAGCTCAGTTCAGACAAATGACATCCAAGCAAGCCAGAGGAACCTTTGTGGACAAAACTCTAGCTAGTTCTTGGTTAGATGACTCTACCCGATAATTGACTGCCACTTGTCCCCAATCCTTGACAACACTCACCATGTCACTCTCTTCTTAATGGGAAAGAAACTCTACCAACTACTTTCTGGGCTGTGGTCAGTGAACATCAGAGAAAAGACAGTTTCCTTCCAGACTCCCAGGCCCGTTTTCCCACCAGCTGCATACGCTTTAATCTGAGCAACCGCAACCCTGCAGGAAACGCCTGGGGCTCTACTGCTCATTACTCTACAGCAGGTGCTGGTTTGGCCTTGTTTGAATATGAACTCATGCTTAGGAGCCTGTCAGCCGTGGGGAAAGCTCCAGGATCTGAAGGACTCGGCCCGGAGTCCACTGCTTGCCACCTTGCAGCAGTGTGGTGATCAGGTAGCTGACACTGGAGGAATTAAATGGGCTACCCTGGGAGTGCCAGCTACTCCTCTTATGCCAGCTACTCTGGGAGTGCCAGCTATTCTTTTTTATTTATTATTATTATTTTTTTTTTTTTGGTCTTTTTCGAGACAGGGTCTCCCTGTAGCCCCAGCTGTCCTGGAACTCACTCTGTAGACCAGGCTGGCCTTGAACTCACAAAGATCCGCCTGCCTCTGCCTCCCAAGTGCTAGGATTAAAGGCGTGTGCCACCACACCCGGCCTATTTATTATTTTTTATGCGTATGAGTGTACTGTCTGCATGTAGGTTGGTGCACCCATGTTGTGCAATACCATGGAGGTCAGAAGAGGGCGTAGGATTCCCCTGGAACTGGAGTTAAAGACGGTTCTTAGCTGCCATGTGGGTGCTAGGAATCGAACCCAGGTCCTCTGCAAGAGCAGTCAGTGCTCTTAACTGCTGAGCCATCTCTCCAACCCCCAGCTACTCCTCTTATGCCAACTACTCTGGGAGCGCCAGCTACTCCTCTCATGCCAGCTACTCTGGGAGTGCCAGCTACTCCTCTTATGCCAGCTACTCTGGGAACACCTGCTACTCCTCTTATGCCAACTACTCTGGGAGTGCCAGCTACTCCTCTTATGCCAACTACTCTGGGAGTGCCAGCTACTCCTCTCATGCCAGCTACTCTGGGAGTGCCTACTCCTCCTATGCCAGCTACCCTGGGAGTGCCAGCTACTCATCTTATGCCTGCTACTCTGGGAGTGCCAGCTACTCCTCTCATGCCAGCTACTCTGGGAGTGCCAGCTACTCCTCCTATGCCAGCTACTCTGGGAGTGCCAGCTACTCCTCCTATGCCAGCTACTCTGGGAATGCCAGCTACTCCTCTTATGCCTGAGCTCCCATGAGTTTTCAATTTCTCACCAACGGGTAAAGGCCCTTTGAGCTTTTCAGAAATTGTACTCTTCTGGGTCAGTGAGAAAGGAGCTCTATGACTTTGAGTCTGTCTGCCTAGCAACATGGCATCAGGCCAGAGCCTCACACTTTCTGAGCCTCCATCTCCTCTGAGCCATCAGATATATGGAAATACCATCACAGGCCTGCCCAGCTCAGCCAATGAGGTTGTCATAGGTTTGACGATGGCATGAAGACCAGTCTGTAAATGGTTGAAGGAGAGCCTCACGCCCCACTCAGCCTGGTAGCTGAAAGTGCTCCAAAGACCTACGAAGAATAGAGTCCTCAGAGCTTTCTCTGGGGACCCCAGGCTCCAGGCAGGACTTAAGACAGATGGTGCAATAGCAACAGAAGGGGACCCAGAGCTCATCTGCTGTGGGATTCAGTAACTGCCCAAATCCCCAAGGACTGCAATTTCTTCACCCAGAACAAGAACTGTTTAGTGACACAGGATGAAATTGTTTAAATAAATTATAAAGCACATGTCACATGTCATTACTTCTTCTAACCTTTCCATCTAGTGCCAACATGCTCAGCTAAACATGACATGCCTATTGGTATTGAAGTGCTGGAAAACATCCCAAGGTGGGAAGATGCCCAGACTCTACCCGTGACTGAGGAGCACTGAGGATGAAGCAATGAGCCCTGGCCAGATGTTAGATGACGTCGAGGGGTGGGGCAGAATAATGGCTCCCTAAGATGCCTGTGTCTCACTTCCCAGAAACTGCAGTACTGCACAAATGTCAGGTCAGAGGACTTTACAGGCAGGAGTAAGTTCATCGACTGACAATAACTGTATCCTCATGGTAGATGATGTCATCACAGGGTTCCTGAAAGATGTGGGGCCAGAAAGATGGCTCAGCAGATAAAGGTGCCTGCTGCCAAGCTGGATGACCTGAGCTGGATCCTTAGGACCCACAGAGTAAAAGAAGAGAACCAACTCCCACTCCTGTGACCTTCACACCTGTGCCATGGTGTGTGTGCATGCATACACATGCACACACAAACACACACATATGTGCATACACACATATACACATGAATACACACATGCACACACATGCATACACACACACTAAACAGATGTAATAACATTTTTATAATGAAAGATGAACGAGACTGGAGGGATGGCTCAGTGGTTAAGAGCACTGGCTGTTCTTGCAGAAGACCTGGGTTCAGTTCCCAGAATCCACATGATGGCCAATAGCCATCCATAATTCCAGTTCCAGGGAATCAGATTCCCTCTTCTGGCCACTGCAGTCATTATATACATGTGGTACATCTACTTACCTGTGGCAAAACACTCAGACATATGAAATAAATTAATTTTAAAAAATTAAAGAAAGAAGGAAGAGGAAGTAGGATAGTCAGAGATTATGTGGGAATGGGGTCAGAGGCCAACCAGAGGGAAACTGAAGGTGTGGGCTGCTGGCCATGTGGCAGGAAGGGCCGCAAGCCAGAGGACATAAGCAGCCTTCGAAAGCTGGAAAGGGCAGGGCTGAATCCTACTAGAGCTTCCAGAAGGAGCACAGCCCAAGACACTGATTTCAGCCCAGGGACACTCAATTTGGACTTCTGAGCAAGATGATGACAGATAGATAGATATTTGATAGATACATCATAGGTAGATAAATAGAATGATCCATAGATAGATGATAATAGATGATGATAGGGATAGACAGATAAAAATAGATGATAGATAGAACAGATAGAAAGATAGATGATACATAGATAGATGATAGAGCAGATAGAACAGATAGAAAGATAGATGGTAGACAGAAAGATAGATGATAGAGAAAGAGAGAGAGAGAGAGAGAGAGAGAGTGATAGATAGAATAGGATACATTTGTGTTTGAGTGGCGTGTTACAGCAGCATAGGACACCAACACAGAGATAAATGGATGCTTCTGTATCTTGGTACAGAAATTCAATAGCCCAGCCACAAAATGGAAGAAAACTGCTCTAGCTGTACTTCATGGGGAACTCTAAGATGGTATGAATGCAAGGTGGTCATGGTCAAATGGAGACTCAGAGTTGAGCTTTTATAGCCCCAAAGCGACTGGACTAAGAGTAAGAGTGCTCTGGTACCACCAGGTCATACAGGAATCCTGGGTGTACTTCAGGGCCAAACATCCCACAAGGGCAACATGCACTAGCCTGTGTCCTAAGGGGAGAGAATGAAGAACACATGCCTTTGCTGGCACAGAGTTGGCACTCCCTTGTCCTGTAAGATGCAAGTAGGTAATAGGCCTTAAAAGCTTCTAGGTGTATCTCTTCCTGCCCAGCCTACCTTGCTCCAAATCACACAGAGAATCTATCCAAGAAGGTAGAGATGATACAAGGAGTGAGTACCTGTCCTGCTTTTCGTAGAAAGTGCTTGGAGTTAGGGGACTGCTTGATCACACAACAGCACAGCTAGCCCTGGGAAAGCCATGGAACCATTTTAAGGACTAGCCTGGCCTTGATGGCCTGAGATGGATTGATCTCTAACATTTATGCTTAGGTTTCAAGGTTCAGAATAATTTATATAGCATTTTTCTCTAAAATTTACATGGACGTAGGAGGCAAGGGAGTTAGCTCAGCCAGCACAGTGCCTGCTATGCAAGTATGAGTGAGGAAAGCCAGGCATGATTGTTCCTGCTTGTAATCTTAGTGCTGTGGTCATAGAGACAGGCAGATCCCTGGGGCTCGCTGGCCAGCCAGCCTAGCCTAACTGTCAAGCCCTGGTCCCACTGAGAGAAGGTCTCAAAAAAGTAAGGTGGACAGCATCTGAGAAATGACATCTCGAGTTGGCCTCTGGCTTCCACATGTACATGCATTTGTAAACAGGTATACACACACACACACACACACACGCACGCGCACACACACACACACACACACGCACACACGCACAGATGTAAAACATAGAATCCACTGAAAAGCTATGCTTGCAAGTGGTAACATGCTGTCCCTGGAAGGAGGCCTGGGGAGATGAGGCATCATTTGTCCTTCTCTGTAGGGAAGGAAGTAGAGGTGTTGAGTCAGCTTACATTTGGGGTGTTGAAAGCAGTTATGTTGGCTTGCTTCATGCAGAGAGCAAAGCTGAACACATAGGGAGAATTTGGATTGGAAATGTCAATATGATTTCACCTCCAGCACTGTCTAAGCAAGCCAGACAGCCCATGATGTTCTATGCCTGGGGCTGGACATGTCTTTGTTACGTGGCCACAGTGGGATCCCCCATTTTGGAGAACTTAGTACTGAGTGCAGAAAGTCTCATATTAGAATTATATTTATAAACTGCAAACCCACAGGCCAACCAAATCAGAGGCAGGAATCTGAGCTCTATTCTGCTCCCACTTAACCTGCTCCAACTGGATCTCAGGGATGATCCATCTGGTCATCCCACAGCCCCTTCCATATCTTCTCATTGTACACAGGACACTGTCCTTTTCCAGGGCATCTTGTCCCCCTAGGTCTGTTGTCTGCAGCCTTCTAAGAACCCCTTGCTGACCCCTCACTCACAGGCATGCATTTGTGTGTGGACCACTGTCCATGCCCCACTTCTACACACGACCTCAGTTCTACGGCGATTGGCATTAAGAGATGGGGCCTTTGGGAGGTGGTGAGGTCATGAGGGTAGGACCAGTGCCCTCACAAAAGAGGCACCAGAGAGCTCCCTTCCCCTTTCTAGCATCTGAGGGCACAAATATATAGATGGTCACTGATGAAACAGGAAGGACCCTTCCCAGACACACATCTACCAGGGTCTTCACCTTGAGCTCGTCAGCCCCCGAGTCTGTGAGAAATAAATTGCTGTGCTTTACAGGGGCAATTTCATTACAGAAGCCGAAATTGACTCTGGCTCATTCGACCTGCTTAGTGTGATGGACTTATCAGAAGCATCCTGGCACATTCTCTCTGTACTACTTTATGGCCCCTGGGTATTTTTTTTCTTTTGATTAAAAGCACAAATGTGCAGGTTAGTTATTGTGAGTGTTATCTAGAGAGAGGGGCAGCCAATTATCCCATTACCAGAATTATTTGTTGTACTCAGAATGGTGTTCAGGCTTCAGAGAAAGGCCATTTCACTTGCCTGGGAATTCATAAAAAGCATCTATATTGTTGATAAAGTCAGGCATGAGGGGCTGGAGAGGTGGCTCAACAGTTAAGAGCACTTACTGCTCTCTTACAGAGGACCTGGGTTTGGTTGCCAGGACCCGCATGTTTGGCTCGTGACCGTGACCACCTGTAACTCACTATTAGGGAATCTGGTAGTCTTTACCCGCTTTCTCAGGCCCCTGTATGTACCAAATACACATACATATATGTTTAGGTACACATGCGCATAAAAAATAAATCTTGTCTTTGGGGGCCATTTGAACTTGGGTAGATAGTGAGTGAGTGGGCATCTCCGGAAATGACTCAGAACACAGCGGTGAGGCCTGTGGGAAGTCACTGAGTTGGGGTTGCTGTGGGTCACTCCACTTGGGGAGTCGAGGGAGGAGTTTGTTGGGTGATTTTGATAAAGGAAGGAGAGTTTGAGGATAGAGATAAAGATCTGGGAACCCTCAAGATTTAGAAAATGAACTCATGACTTCATTCATTCACTTTCAACTGTGTGTTAAGTGAGGAAGACTTGGAAAACTCCAATGTTTATAGAGAAAGCAGAAAGAGAAGTTTGCAGACAGAAGACGTACAGTGAAAACCAGAAAGAGCCCTACTAGCTTTCATGACAAAGTTTCAAGAAAGAGAGAATGTGGCAGAAAGGACCAGTAAAGCAAAGCCACCAAGATAGTGTTGGCTTGAATCGAACCCTTGAACACGAAAATGGAGATGAAAAGAGGAAATGTTTACATTTTTTATTTTAATTTTAATTTTTAATTTTAAGAGCCTCTCCAGCCTGGTAAGAACAGACCCTCATCCAACACAAAGCAAAACTTTAAAAGAAAAGAGTGAAAAATGGCCTTGTGCTTCCAGCCCTTCTATGACCAAACGTTCTTCCTCCAATCTCACAGATTATGTATATCTCTGTGACTACATGTTGTATTTAACTCCCTTTGCTTTCAGATTATGCCTTGAATGATCTGAAGGAGAAAAATATATCGCATCCTAGATCAATCAGGGTTTTCCAGAGAAATAGACTATATATATGTATATATAAAATATATATCACATACATGTATAATAGAACATATATATTAAGACATTTATTTTAAGAAATTGGTAAATGAGTCTGATGGGTAGGCAAATGTGAAACTGAGGTATAAACCCAGACAGGAAGTGATGCTGCAGTCCTGACACAGAACTCTTCTGCTCTGTAAGACCTCAGGGTTTTCTCTTCAGACTCCTCACTGGTCAGATGGGCCCCCATCTCATCCTTGAGGGATCTCCTTGACTGACAGTCACCTGGTGATAGATGTTGAGAACATCTGCACAAACCTTTCCTGTAGCACTGAAATTAGTGACTGAACAGTGACAACTCTGGCCTAGCCAAGCTGAGGCCTAAATTGCCCATCATATACCCTAAACCATGTAAACTGCTAGTGCCCTGCTTGCCCTGGGCAACCAGACAGGTTCCCATGCCTGCCTGATAAAATATTAGAAATGGGGGCTCCGCTGGCAAAGTGCATGCCTTGCAAGCATAAGAACACGAGCTCTACCCCCTAAAACACTTACAAAAAGTGCTGGGTGTGGTGGCATGCTCTGGTAATCCCAGGGATGGTGGGAGGGTAAAGGTGTGTCTCTGGAGCTCACTGGCTAACTAGCTTAGCATAACTGGTCAGTTCCAGGCCAATGAGAACCTCTATCAAGAGAGAGAAAGAGAGAGAGAGGAAAAAGAAAAGAGAAAGAGAAGGATGGATGATGCCTAAGTAAAGACAGCTGAATTTGTCTTTGTGTTCTGCCTTCCTCATGCATGCACACACATGTGCACACACAACCACACATAAGCACATACAAATACTGGAAGAAGGCCTTAGAGGTCCTTCTGTACCCCTTCCTTGGTAAATCAGGAGGAAGCATGAGGAGGTGAAAGACCTCGCTCTCTCTGAAGATTTTTCACTCCTTTGGAATTTACTGCACCTATAAACGTCTTGTACAAAGAAATGTCTCATTATTTATCCAACAGTTGTACTCTCAAAGTGACTTTCTCAGCGATGTGTTAGCAAGCAGGCGCCTTTTCAATGACAAACAGTCGGGAACTGATAAAGTGCTCCCTCCCACACTCAGTTCTTAGGTGGATTTAACAAGACTAAATTGGTCCAGCATTCTAGCTGATATCTCCCACCTCAGCAGTTTAAACAGATGTTCCTTGAAGGCCACACATCAGTCATCACAGAGGAAGTAAGAGGCTACTGAGCCACCCACACAGCCACCTCTGAAGGACACTCTTCTTCCCAACTGACTATGGCCAACCAGCAATGGACCTACACTGCTGGGGACTGACTCCTTTCTATGTAATAATCTGCTGTAGACCAGGGTTGAGTGGCTGGAGGAGGAAAGAGGTCCCTTGCCAGTGGGGTACCTGCCTTACCTCTCCATGGTGTGATTCATTCTCCAGCTCTTAAGATTAGTAGGCCCATGATGACCAGCACCCACAGAAGGTGTGTTTGTAAGTCTATCTGGGATGTGGACCAACGCCTCTTAATCCAAATGGCAAGACTACTCGGAATATGGGGCATATGGCAAAGTGACCAGCCATGGGCGGCTGAGGGCTTCTTTTTCAGCTTATTTCTGACAGCTGCTGGGTCAACCTAATTTATCCACTTCATTCTTTTTTGAATGTTTGCTAATACTACATAAGGATGGAAGGAACACTAACTTTTAGAAGTTAGTAAAGACAAAGAAGTGCCCAAATTCATAAAACCTGAAGTGCTCTGAATTCCCATGTGGGAGCCCTGGTCTTTCATCTCAGAAAGCTCAAAAGTGGGGCTGGGGCAATGGCTCATCGGTTAAGAGCACTGGCTGCTCTTGCAGAGGACCCAGGATCAGTTTCTAGCACCTACATGGTAGCCAACAACCATCTGTAACTCCAGTTCCAGGGATCCAAGGCCTTCTTTTGACCTCCGCAGGCATCTCATGACACGGATGCACTTTACATACATGTAGGCAATACACTGATATACATAAAATTAAAATAATAAATAAAATAATTTAGAAAGCTCAACTCTTTTCTTGGAGCAGGGCCAAGGCTTTGATTTTGACAGTGAGAAGAGAGTATACAAAGAAATAGGCAAATGCAGGCATGGCGGCGCACTTCTGTTATCCTGGCCCTCACCTGCAACTGTCACTCCAGTAAACACAGATAGTTTGGAATCACATCATAGCTGTATCCCTCCAGAAATAGCATTTCTGTTCATTGCCACTTCCTACGTAGTCAGCAGATCAGCGCTGCTTGGCTGCCTTGTATTTAATGGACTAATAACGAGGCACACCCATGACTATATCATGTAGTTATTAACGTATTTTTATATCTTAATTGTTAAAATGATTGTCCTAGTTTTCTTTTTTGTTGCTGTAATAAAAACTGACGAAAACCAATGGAGGAAAGGGATTCTGTGGCTTGCAGCTCACAGTGTATGACTGAAGGCAGTCAAGGCAGGGGCCTGGAGGCAGGAGCTGGAGCAGAGACTACAGAGGAACCATGTTTACTGGTGTGCTTCCTTGGCTATATCCTGGGCCCCCCGCCCAGGGATGGTGCCACTTAATAGTGGGCCAGGTCCTCCTACATCAATCATCAATCAAAAAAAAAAATACCCTATAGACATGCCCATGGGCCACTCTGACTGAAGAAAATCCTCAGTTGAGATTCTCTTTTTCCAGATGTTTAGATTTGTGTCAAGTTAACAGCTGAAGCTAATTATGATGATGGCATTTTGAAGTAATATATTTCCTTGATCAAGCTATTTTCATCATTTTGTGCAGGGAAGTAGATGATCCTGAGGAATCCATAACAGAGAGAATATTCCAAACCTCCACACTGGATTGATGTTTTTTTTTTTTAATTGCAGAAATGATCCCAGTAGAAAACAATTGAGTGGATGTGACTGTCATTTATATTTTAATAAGTGAATAAAATAGAAAATATAAGAGTGAATCTGAGGTGCAGAAGATACATTAAGCTTCTGTGATTATGTGGCGTGTGAGGGCTGGTTCTCAGCATGAGATCCATTTCTGAGGGTGATTTGGTTGAGATGTTTGAGAATCACTGATCTGGAGAGCCAGCTGTGTTAGGAGAGGAACCCTGTCTAGATTTCATTTCTTTCTCTACTACTTAGGGCAGTGTTTAAAAGTAATAGGTGACCATCAAATAAATACTCATGCAAGAAGAAATGAAAAGTGAAGTGTAAGAACTATGTAATCTCCACCACGTGTGGTTATAAAGGCTTTCGTACTTCCTCAGGGCTGTGGAGTATGCAGTATGACAAGAAATAGCAGTTGCAGTTTTCCCTCAAGAAGTTTTCAATCTAACGAATGAATAACTTTTTGAAGTTTTGGCAAAATAGCAAGTAGACGAATGAAAGACACTAACACATTTTCAGAGTGTGTGCTGTTTTCAAAACCCTTGAAGAGGACTGGAAGAAAAGGGCCACAGAAACATTTCCAGAGAGATCGCCAGACCTGGTGGAACAACCAAGCCAAATCAAGGTAGAGTTTACCAAGAGTGACCAGAGAGGAGCCAGTGATCACCATTCCCAGGGAAAGTTCTCTGTGCTGATGAGGGGTTGATCAATGGGCCTGGAACTCTGCAGGGATCTCTGCTTTAACAGAATTCCTTCTCCCATTTCTTGGATGAATAGCCCCCTCCCTTTTCATTTAATCCCATATGTAAGCATGTCTTAACTTTTAGATATTCAAAATATCCAGACATACTTAGGTGCTCTCTGTTTTATTAAGTCATTGTTTCTTTTGATGCTTCCTATCCTCTTTCTAGAGTTATTTCATGTCTTCTTGAAATGTAGCCATCAAGAGTTCCCTATTAAGGGTGTTTTTAGTGGTAACAGAACTGGGGCTAAAGTGAGACATTTAACAAGTAGAAAGATGCCGTCTTGGCAGAGGAAGCTAAGCTGCTTCCCCAGCATAGAACCTTTCCAAAGCCTCTGTGCACAAAGTCCTGGACTCTGTAGGACTCTGCACAGCCAAAGCAGTGCAGTTCCTGAACCATGTGTCCGCCTTCCCCTATGGACTGTTCCCTTCTTGCCACAAGGTACCACGTCTTTTTTTTTAATTTTCATTTATTTTTGTATGTGTATAAATGTACTGTCTGCATGTAGGTTTGTGCACCCATGTCGTGCAATGCCGAGGAGGTCAGAAGAGGGCGTCAGATACCCCTGGAACTGGAGCTAAAGATGGCTCTCAGCCGCCACGTGGGTGCTGGAGATCAAACCTGGGTCCTCTGCAAGAGCAGTCAGCGCTCTCAACCGCTAGGCCATCTCTCCAGCCCAAGATACCACGTCTTAAACAGCAGCATGTGCAACTATGCCCAGCAAGAGCTAAGTGCCCAGCTGAATGCTTTGCAGCAAAACAATGGAAATTGATTCTTAGGTGGAGAACGAACACTAGCAAGGCACAAATGCTTCCTCTCTTTCTCCTCCTCTTCCAACCACAAGAGGAACTCAGCACTAGAGGAATACTCCTTCCTCCTGTGACAGCAACATTCAGGCTCCAAGAAGTGACAGTCACAGCCCCTGGCTTTATTTCTGTGGCAGGGCAAGTTCATAAACCTGAGTCTTTCACAATCAGATGACTAAAACACCAAGGCGTGTGGCCCTTGGAGCTTGTAGGTTAGCCTGTGCTAAGTGGCCCAGCCTGCCTTTGCAGCAAAGCCCTGTTCATGGAAGGACTGACTCCAGTCCAGTGGAACTTGGGCTTTCTTGGGGACTTCTACTTTATTCCAGGCATGCGTGAAAGCTTTTCATGGTTTCCAGAGGTAAGCTGGCTCCTATCAGAGAGGATGAGCTACTCACATGTTTATGTATAATGTCAAGCCTCTAACACACACCTATATATGTACACGTATACACAATGACACACACACACACACACACACACACACACAGAGGTGGGGGGGCAAAGAGACCTCACAGAAGAACTGCTCACTATCTGGCTGCAAAAGGAAGGCGTTTGAAGCTGTATCTGTCTTTTTTCCAGGTCTCCATGGAAACCTTGAAGCCAGACATGAGGCCTGGCTGAGTTCTTTGTCTCCTCAATGAACAGTCACAACAGAACTCAGTCCCTGGGGCTAGGAGCTTATTTAATAAGACAAAGACTTTTCAAGTAGACATGAACACTTCTCAGCTAAATACTGGGTCCAGGTAGACCAGAGACGAGTCCCCTCTCGTGGACAAATGTACTTGTAAGGAAAGATAACCAGTTCAGGGGCCAATTACAGGTTAATGTCTGGGGAGGGGGAACTGTCTATTAATACTAATAGTGATAATAAAACTAATAATGATAATAAAGCTCCAGTAACAATGACTATCAATAATGGAACATTTACTGTGGCCCTGGTAAAAGGCCTTATCCCCAAACACTCCCTGTAATCTACACAATCTATTAGTCTTCTGTCACGTAAGCATCCTAGGGCTCCTGAACCCACTTACTACCTCCCTTGATTGAGGGTCCTCTGTGCTCACTTCCACTCACTTCATGAGCAGCATTCTGTGGGGTCTGACTCCGACCCAACCCAGAGCTGGAAGAGTAACTCACATGCTCACTGGCATGCCCTGTGGTCATTCTAGCTCACAGATGGATGCTTGGACCAAATCAGTCCTATGGACAACATTCCAGAGCATCTGAATAAACAGGCAGTGTCTCTAGATTCCCTGAGCAAGATGAAGGGTTCTTCTGCTTATTTGCTGTTTGAGATGTGGGTCTCACTGCCTTTCCCAGGCTGTTCGCCACCTCACAGATTCATGAGAACAGCCTGCCTCGGCCTCCCGAGTAGCTGGGACTATAGCTGTGTACCACTATACCTGCTTAGAATATCATTTTCAAACCACTAGTAACTCATTTGGTTAACAGTTTCTCTATGACAAGCCATTCTAGGACCTGGTAGCTTAAAGCAAGAATAAGGCCATGATATTTCTGGTTTAACTTGGAGCAGCCAGGATACTCCATCGCTTTTAGTTATGATGGGGGAGGAGGCCCTATAGCTATGGGAGAGGGACTCTACTAGGCTGAATCATTGCAATCCAGCAGAACCTGAAGCAGATAGGTTGGCTGGTAGCTCAGGTGGGTCTTTGTTCTCTATGAGATTCCTCCAATATAGCCAACCAGCTCTAAAAGCATGTTTTAGTAAACCTCTGCTTGTTGGTTCAGGAGCACTGAGCACCTAGAATCTTATCACAGTCATTCCTTTACGAGGCTGGCTTTATCATGCATAGTGACTCTGAGGTCCCTAGCATATCAAGTATACTCACAGTTCATTCCATTCTGTCACAGAGTAGTATTTTACAGTATGGAACCACCACAGTTTTTAAAATTAAACTCATTTTAACTGATGCATAAAAATATAAAAATCGGGGCTGGAGAGATGGCTCAGCAGTTAAGAGCACCGACTGTTCTTGCAGAGGACCGAGGTTCAATTCCCAGCACTCACATGATGGCTAAGAACCGTCTTTAAGCTGGGTGTGGTGGTGCACGCCTTTAATCCTAGCACTCTGGAGGCAGAGACAGGTGGATCTCTGTGAGTTCAAGGCCAGCCTGGTCTACAGAGTGAGTTCCAGGACTGCTGGGGCTACAAAAAATTATATAAAAGTTGTGCAGGAGTACTCTGTGTTTACTGTACTGTTTTTAGAGATCCACCCACTTGTTGATGAGCACTTGAGTTCTTTCCAGTTGGGGCCTGTAATGAACTAAGCCTCTGAATATATTTATGGGCAAATATACAGATGTGTACTTTCATCTCTTTGGGGTCGAATCCTGCAAGTGGAATTGCTAGATTATTTGGTGAGTCTAGGTTTCAGCACTGAAGAACTACCAATTTGTTTCCAAAGTTATTTGAGCATTTTACCTTCTTACTAGTTGTATGTGAGAATCATATTTCCCCCACATGTTAGCTAATCTTGGTTGTCCACTTGACTGGGCCTGAAATCAACAAGTCACTGGACACTCCTTGAGGGACTATCTTAGTGAGATGGTTTGATATGGGCAGAACCTTCTGGTAGCAACCAAGAAGAGAATAAATGGAGAACAGCAAGCTTTGACTTTGCCTGATTGCCTTCACTCTGGCAGGCGAGTTCATCGCCCTGTTACTGCTACTGCTGCATTCTCTCACTGGTATTACCACCAGCCCTTTCAGGCTTCCAATGTAGACCGAAGACCAGCAGCTCTCTAAGAATCCTCCAGAACTTTACTGCCAGACTGGGACTAAGACATTCAGCCTTGTAGACTAAGCAACTACTAGATTCTTGGCCTCACTAGTGTAAGACAGCATCGTTAGAAGTGTATTGTGCAAACCAACCTAACAAATCCCCTTATAATTTATATATATATATATATATATATATATATATATATTTCCTCTAGATAATCCTGACTAATACACTCCGTTCTCACCAACACTTGGTATGAGTACTTCTTTTTATTTTGGTCAATCTCATAGATGTTTGTGGTATCTCCTTGGGGGTAAAAATGACCAGTGACGCTGCTTGCATTTCCATTGTGCTTATTTGCCCTTCATAGATTTTCTTCCACAAAGCTAATGAGTTAATGAAGTTTTACTGGGCTCATCAGAACATCCTGCTTCAGTCCCCTGAGTAACTGGGGTACACAGCACCACACCTACTTTGGGATGTAGTTTTCAGACTGCAAGGAATTTGTTCGAGTTAACAGTTGCTCTGTAACAAAAACCACTCCAGAATCCGGTAGACTAAAGCAAGAACAATGTCATGATTTCTCATGACTTAGTGGTTTAACTGAGATCAATCAGGATACTCTCCTTAATTTACTTAATGATTTTTTATTGCTTTAATAATTTTAAGAGTTTTTAAAATATATATTCCTACTACAAATCCTTTATCAGTTAGATGCTTTGCAAAGCTTTTCTCCCAGCCATGTACTATAGACACAGTTGTAAAATCTAAACTCCTAGGATCTGCAGAAGACAAAGTAGATGTTTGTGATCTCAGATGTCTTAGATACAAGACCAAAGTCACTGTTATAAAGCAGCACACTGGTAGACGGAACATCATCAACATTAGGTCCCTGCAGGATGAAGAAAACACCCAAACCTCATGTCCCAGGTTGAGGCATTCCAAGCTGCGTGCCCATGAACAGTCATGTTGTAGCGTTCTCCCACAGTGCCCAGAGGTCTAATTTCTCCTTTGGAAAATAGGAACAGTCCTTTAATGCAGCTCTCAGTGCTATAGAGAGAGGGAAACGCTGAAGTGTTTCTGAAACCCAAAAGGAAGAGAAAACAACCTTCTATATGAAGAACACTTCCAATCTACTCAAGTCTGTCATCTGAGGTCTGTGGAGTATACACCCCAATCCCACCTCTGTGGAGGAAGTAATGGGGTCAGTTTGGAGAAATGTGCCCAGCAGCATCCTCCAAAACAGGTGCTTCCCCCTTTCCCCTGGTCTAGGCCCCACTGTGTCAGCTGTTGGAGGTGCCCGGAGGGCCAGGCTTCAAACAACCACCAAATATGCCCTGGTGGGATGAAGCCTGCCTACCTCATGATAGAAACAAGGGTAAGGCTGACAGGACTGATGCTTGGTGGGAATCAGGCTTGCCACCTTCCCATATTATCACTCCTTCCCTCCAACTCCTCAGAACAGAGTCAGAATACAAACTGTGTGTTTTCTTATTTAATTAGGAAGCCTCTATGTAAAATTGCACTTGGCAACGTCAAGATGACTCTGCCCAGGGCTAGGGTGCAGGGCGGTATGAATGGGGTGTGTGCTTGAGGTACTAGTATAGGAGATCAACAGGGTCCTGAAATCAGGGCAGGTCAACAATCCTACTTTCCCCACCTGCTGGGCTGTCTCTTCAGATCCCCAGGATCACCTGGGATCTGCTGATTCCAAAACAGAAGGACTACCAGATCACCCTGCCCTGAAACACCATCTCCAGGCAGTTCTGTGTATGTCTAAAGGGACCACGAGGCGTGCATTTGCCCAGGGTAGGACAGAGTCCTTCCACATTGATCAGAGCAAGAGTCAAAAGCCTCGGGACTTCTCCTGGGTCACCATCCCCAGTGTGTAGGTCAGCCCGTGGAGAGGCAGGCAGGCCAGCGCAGAGAAACAAGCTTCGAATACTCCATCCACACATATGCTGCACAGGAAGAAAGAGGAGGAAGATGGGATGGAAGAGGAGGAGGAAAGGGATGATGAGGATGAGGAGGACCAGAAGAGGAGGAAGAGGACAAAAGGGAAGAGGGGGAAGAAGAAAAGGAGGAGGAGGAGGAGGCAGCCGCAGGGAATATGAGGTTCAAGCAAGTAGCACAATTCTGAAAGGAAAAAGAGAGAGGATTGGGGGAGCTCGTGGGAGAAGCCAACAGAAGAGTATGAAAATTCATTCTCCTGACTCAGGAGAATTGAGAACACTGCAGACAAGCTTGAGTACAAAGTCACCGAGCATGTGAGGGAGCCAAGCGTTCACACTCCTCTGCCTTTGTGGACAACAGAGATTTAAATGACTGTTGCCCCAGCGCTGATAAACTTCCCGTAGATGTGTTTTTCACAGAAAATGATTCATAGCAGTTAATAAGTGTTCTCTATATCAAGTCATTGTAAACGTGATCAACACTGTAACAGCCCCGAATGGTAACTATTGAAAGATGACAATCCTTAGGTTCCTGGAACTTGGGACAGCAGACTTACTAGTGGGATACAGTGTCTGATGGAGACCCTGTGTTTCCCAGGGTCCTGCAGACACAGCCCTAGTTAGCACTGAGGGAATGGACAACTGGATGGCTAAGCCAGAGGAGGGTAGAAGGCACAGATGCTAATTTGGGGTACGGTGACGAGAGAATTGTTGGGGGGATTCCAGAAAGTGAAGGGTTTTGGTCTCTAGTTGCACCGCATGAGCTATCATGAGAAGCCAGTGGTAACAGGGACTTGCTGGGACCCACAGGCCAGCTCAGGCCCCCAGGATCATCGGGGTACTCAGCAGCAGGCACACTCTCCTGCTCAGGAAAGCTCAGTGTGTGTAGACTAAGGCAGACTGGCCCAGTGTGTCCACACTGCAGATATCCTCTCCTCAGCCCCTCTGACCTTGGCTCTTTGTTGCAAGTAAATATGGTTCCCAGATTGTCTTTTGTCGCGAAAACTGCCTGTCCTGGATAGCCTCGGTTGTCTACTTGACCCAGCAGAGCAGAGGACCTCCATTGGATTGGCCTGGGGGTGTGGGGCATGTCTGTGGGGACATTTTCTTGATTATTGAGTCCTGTGGTAGGGCCCAGCTCATGGTGAGTGGTGCTACCTTGGATAGGTGGTCCTTGGTTGTATAAGAAAGCAAGCTGAGCACAGGCCAGAGGAGGAAGCCAGTGAGCAGCGTTCCTCCATGAACTGGGCTTCAGTCCCTGTCCCGAGCTCCTAACTTCTCTTCCCTCCATGATGAAGTATAAGCTGATGGTGAAATAAACCCTTTCCTCCCCAAGTTGCTTTTGGTTGTGGTTTTTTTATTATTATTATTACAGCAACAGAGATGCAAACTAATACACTGACTGAGTCCCTATATCACCTGGGATCAGTTAGTTCTAAATCAGAACAAGCACTAGACAGTCCTGCCCTGAAATTCCGGATCCAGGGATTTGTGAATAGGTCTAAAGAGACCTTGAGGTAAGTGTTCACAAGTGTCTAAACTGAAATCCACTAGTTCATCAGAATCAGCGTCAGGAGGAGAGAGCAGCAGGTGGACAGAGGAGGACTGCTGAGCTGCCTTTCTTTCAGGGCTGATCTGTTCCCCTTCACTAGGTCCTCAGGAGCATGCTCCACTCAGACCACCCTGCACCCCAGCCCAAGGTAGAGACATCTTGACATGGTAAAGTACAGTTATACACAGAGGTCCCCAATTGAACAAGAAGACCCACAGACTGCATTCTAACAGCAGAACTGAGCTGCTTCACATACAAGGATTGCTTCTTGTCCTTTCATTGGGGAGAGACACAGCCAACAATGCCAAGGGGCATGATAGGATTTGGAGAAGGAGATTAAGAGGCACCTGCGGGCTGAGGCCACGCGCTCCACCCAAACAACAGCAAAGCCCTTTGACTGTGCTTGCTACACACACACACACACACACACACACACACACACACACACACACGTCCTCAAAGCCTTGCTGCCCTCAACCCCTAACATAGCATTTCCTTTATGGCCATGAAATATCAAGTGGAAAGAATCTTCCTCTGTCACAGGAGTCACCAGAGATAAGCAAGGGGCTATCTTCTCTGAGGCACCTTCCCAATAGACCCAATTCTAAGGTTATTCTCTTTCAGAGAGTACAGTTAACATGGAAGCTCAGTGTGAATAACCCCAGACATAGGGCACAGGCATGGGATGCGTCTGTCAGGGAGGGAGGGGTATTGCCACATTGTTGTCAATGTCATAGTCTACTCACCTCGCCCCCTGGGGTATGGTAGGGTCATATTTTGCCAGACTGAGAGACTGTGTACTGAGCACAGTGACCTCCTATGTGCTGTCTTTGTACCTAGTCCACTTGCAAGAGCTTAGTTCACCAGTGCCCAGATCACTATGCTTCTGCCCCCAGTCAACTGCAGACACTCAGCCACTCAGCTATGTGCTTGCTGCCAGTGAGAGCAATGAGCAGAACAGCAAGAATCACTGTCTCTGCTTTGTACACAAGCAGTTATTTTTTCCTGGGGAAACCCAGCTTTACTTTGGAGTATCACCATTGTTCTCATTTGACTCCCATGTTCTTTTGTGTGTGAATATGCCCACACCTGTTTGTGTGTGTGTATGTGTGCGTGTGTGTTCTAGTTTGCTTTCAATTGCTGTGACAAAACACTCTTACTAATAGCAACTCAGGGAGGAAAGGGTTTATTCATCTTACATCTCTTGGGTCACACAGTTCATCACCGAGGGAGCCTGAGGTGAAACTCAGGGCAGGAACCTGGAAGCAGGAGCTGAAGCACAGACCATGAAGGAACGCTGCTTACTGGCTTGTTTCTCTGGCCCATGTTCAGCCTGCTTTCTTATACAATACAATAACCTAACCAAGGAATGTACTGCCCACAGTGGGCTGGGCCTTTCCACATCACTCAACAATCAAAAAAAAAAAAAATGCCCCACAGACATGGCCACAGGCCAGGCTAATGGAGGCAATTTCCCAGTTGAGGCTCCCTCAATCCAAGTGTGTCAAGTTGACACTAAACCTATCCAGGAGAACTCCAGTTCCAGGGGAATCCGAGACCCTCTTCTGACCTCCGCGGTATTGCATGACACGGGTGCACAGACCTACATGCATACAGTGCATTCATACACATACAAAAATAAATAAAAAAAATTTAAAAAGCTATCCAGAACAGTGTACATGTGTGTACATGCACATGTGTAGAGGAGTCAGGTATCTTCTTCAATTGCTCTCCACCTTATTTTTTGAGACAGGGTCTCTCACTAAACCTGGGGCTCACTGATTCAGCTAGCCTGGTTGGCCAATGAGCCTCAGGTCTCTGCTCTTCTCCGCCTCCCCTCTACTAGATCACAGCATGCACTATTGCTCTCTACATTATTTAACTTGGGTTGTGAGGATCCAAACTCAGGTCCTGTTGCTGGCACATCAGCTTCACTTCACTTCACAGCAAGCACTTCACCCACTGAGCCATCTCCCCAGAACTGACACCTGTGTTCTCAGGAGGGAGCTAGCCTCCAAGGTTCACCTAGAACGCAGACCTCGGTATGTGGAGAGCTGCAATCCCCACACCAAGGGAACTGGGGCAGAGATGAATGTGCAGCGCAAAGACTTCATGTGCGATTCCAGAGAAGAGGTGCTCTTCCCGGTGTTAAGAACACTTGCTACAACCTACCTCTAACACTTTAAGATCACTCCTGTCATGAAGGAACTTGCAAGAAGATTAGAGTTCCTGACGTCATCTGCTCCCAGGTCCAGCCTTGACTAAAGCCTACTATTTGAATTCTCAGTTGCATCCGAAGCTCAGTTCAGTTACATCTGAAGCTCAGTTCAGTTGCTTTTCCAGTGCTTGCCTAGCCTCAGAAGCAAGGTGACTTCTTTGGACTCCCTTCAAAGCCTCCCTTCACAGCCAAGTCAAGGAACAAATTCAATCCCTGTCATCCACAGAACCTCCATTTTCCCTATCTCTTCACTACAGCCCACGACCAATGTCATTTCCCCTCCCTGGCGAGTGCCTCACCTCCACTTTCAACATCCCAAGTCCCTCCACTCTGCCAGCCTATCTGCGTGCCCATCTATACTCCTGTCTCTCTCCCTCAAAATCACTTCTGGTGCCAAATACCACAGATCTGGGGAAAAACGTTTTTCCTTCATTTCTGCAACAAGCAGTCTATTATTGAGGTTGTATTTTTACTTCTTTTTTTTTTTCTCAGAGAGCAAGAAAAAAAAACAGGAAATGCAGAATATTGCTATTCCTACTTAGGATCAGTAAACAGTGGGGGTTATAAGCAAGGTTGACTACTAAATAGACTTTATTTGAATTTCTTTGAGACAAATGTGACTTGTTTATCCAAAGATTAATTTAAGAAATCATTGTAAGAGTTGGCCTTGCAAGAATAGACTGGCATCTAATTTCTTAGAGTTCCTATTCCTCACTGGTGATAGCTTAGAGGATGGATCAAGCTGTCACCAGGTTACAATGCTTTGAAAAGAATCTATCAGACTCGAGAAATTCAAATAAAGATGCTTCTTGCAGTCCAGAGCTACTGATGTGGTTGTATGTGTGGGTCTTCTGTATGAGGAGCAGGGGCAAAGTAATGGGAAAATCAGCCAAATTCTTTGTAATCCCATGTCGTAGAGTCCTGAGTTCATCCATAGACACTGAACTTAAATTACTGGCCAGCACATATAGCCCATAAAAATCCCCAGTGTAGGCTTGTCTAGGTAAGTCAGCTGACCTTGACAAACACAGGATTTTATTCCAATCTTAACTACTAATATTATCTCTCAGATCACACATGGTTCACACAGTAATCACATATCTGTATGTGTTTATCTGCAGGTTACAGAATGGCTGCAGAGTTCAAAGAAACCTCAGTGGAGGCAAAGACAAAGCTCAGGTACTGATTCCAGGCAACTTGCTGTCTTGGATAGATAAGACGCTGCAGGTCAAACTGAGACCTGCCGGGGTATCAGAGCTGCTGAATGGTCACAGGTTGCACCTGGCTATGAGGACCTTGGGGGCCATAGAGGCAAGGTGCTGGGCTCTGGAGGTGAGATAGGTACAGAATTGTGTAATGTGAGTAGACTATGACATTGACAACAATGTGGCAATGATGAAGAACAAGCTAAGGCGAAGCTCCAGAGACAGTTGGGAGTTCTTTACCTGTAGATTTGTGATGCCCATGTCAGTCAGGGGACAGGTCCGTGGGGCCATCACCATCCAAATACTAGATGTCCTCTTTGTGGGATTTCACTGAGGGTGCTGCACCCTTCACCTATCTGGTGTGTTTGTTCAGTTCTCAGGCTTGCCTTTCCTGATATGGTTTTAATACTCACTAAGTTCATATATTCCCAGTCTATTCTGGTAAATTCATAGATGGCACTTCTTTACCAGTGATGGACAGGTGGAGGCACATGAGGAAAGTCATCCTTCCTCTACATTTCCACTCAAAATGGAGCTGAACGCTGCTTGTAAAATGCAGTCAGCCACCCAGGACAGGGCCCAGCTTGATCGTTACATCCTGGCTGGTGGTGTGGTACCGTGTCTCTGGCTATTCTAGTAGCTTCCTCCTGCTCCCTCCAGGCACATCTGTTTGCTGTTTGCTGTCCTGAGTCTTGGCTTGAAAGCCACTTGTGGTCCTCCGTGTGAAAGCCACTGAGTGGTCCTGGAAACCAGCAAGCACACATCGGTACTATGAGGGGTGACTGTAGCTGGGGCTGGCCAGAGAAGTGACAGAAGATTGAGCTACACTTCCAGGAACACACTTTGGGGGCAACTCCTTGTAGACTTGTGGATTAGTTACTTTTCTCATGGCTTAGACCTGGCAAAAAACAACTTGTGTGTGTGTGTGTGTGGGGGTATTCTGGCTCACAGTTCAGAGGTATACAGTCTCTCATGGGAGCACATGGCAGCGAATGCTTAGAAATAGGAGGAGCTTAGCCCAAGTGCAGACCAGGAGGCAGCAAAGGAACTTGCCAGTCTCTGCCTTCTCCTTTAGTTCTTTTTATTCACTCCAGGAGACCCCGGCCAGGCATGGTGTCCCTCACATTCGGCGTTTAATTAAACCTCTCTAGAAACTCTTCAAGGGCATCCCCAAAGGAGTGCTTTGTTAATATTCTGAGTGTTTCTTTTCTTTTCCTTGTAGTTTTTTTTCTTTCTTTCCTTCTTTCTTTTAAAATTTTTTTAATTATTTTTTATGTGTATGAATGTACTGTCTGCTTGTAGGTGGGTGCACCCGTATTGTACAATGCCACGGAGGTCAGAAGAGGGCATCGGATTCCCCTGAAACTGGAGATAAAGATGTTTCTTAGCTGCCATGTGGGTGCTGGGAATCTGTAGGGAAATCTAGCTTAAATTGCAGGCCAGCTGTCCAGCTGGCATGCCTCAGGGCACTGCATGGCCAAGAGTCTGGCTCCGCCCCAAGGAGGAGCAAGCAGCATGGCCTAGGTGCTCGATGCTGGGTGGAGCAATGTGTGTAGTGGCATGGAGTTGAGGGCCTCATGATTGGTCCTGGGAACTGATGTCATTTGGTTTATAAAAGCAAGCTGTGGCAACGAGTAAATTTGAATTCCATAATAACATCATCACGGAATTTCCGGCTGTTACTTTTATTAATTATTGCACGCGTACAGGCTAAAGTAGGCCTGTGTTTCGTTTGGGTGGCCAGTGTGCTTGGAAAGAGGTTCCCTTTGTGGACCACCGATCTGGGTAGCTGGTGTTGTGAGTGAAATTCCTGTCCCAGCTCTGGCCAGGTGGGAAGTCACGGCCAAGAGTGGAGCACGTGTCTCGTGGGTCCAGGCCAAGAGCCTAAGTTGGAGTTACCACTTAGGTTGGGCTACAAGAAGTAGCCGGCTGGTCTCTGTGCCAAGGGGCCAGCTCCCCACAGTATCTGCAAAGTGGGCATTGTGTCCCCATCCCCCTTGGCAGGGCCGAGTGGTCCCTGTTCACCATAAAAAGAAGAGCTTCCTACAGGAATCGAACCTAGGTCCTCTGCAAGAGCAGTTGGTGCTCTTAACCGATGAGCTATCTCTGCAGCCCCTTTCCTCCTTTCTTTCTTCCTTCCTTCCTTTGTTCCTTCCTTTCTTTCTTTCCTTCTTTCTTTCTTTCCTTCTTTCTTTCTTTTTCTTTCTTTTCTCTTTCTTTCTCCTCTCTTTTGAGATAGTGTGTCCCTGAAGCCCTAGCTGGCCTCAAACTCAGTATGGTATTTAGACCAAATCTCACAGAGATCTGCCTGCTTCTGCTTCCAGAGTGCTGGGATTTAAGGAGTATGCCACCATGCTGGGGTCCCTGAGTGTTTCAATCAAGCTGCCAATGGAAATTAACCATCACAAGTGGGGAACTGAGAGCTGTATGTGGTACCAAGGAGGGACACCCTTGGAGAAGCCTCACAGTTATCTTACCTACAACTATTTTTCTATCGACTAATAAATGTTAAATACAGAACTCATGTCAAGAACAAGAATATAAATCAGCCTCTGGCATTTATGCTGAGTGGGATGATTGTCAGTCATTTAAATGTGTAATATGATCCTGTTAATTTTTCAGGAGATTGACACATCCACAAAAGCACATAATTTCTTCACAGGACACAGATACTATCAATAACTCCTTTCTTTTCCATGAAATGTTCATTTCTGCTCCAGAAAGATAGAAGTAGTTCTTTTGTGTAGGAAACAACATGATGCCTGAAGCTGACCATGCAAGGACTGTAAACTTTAGCTAATAAACTGTGGATTGTTAACCAATGCAGGAAAACCCACTGTGTTGCTTGCGCTCTCCCACACTTGGAGACGCAAACACTGCCTGCTGGATTAAAGGGGAAAGGGGGAGCTGGCGCAAAACCACAGCAAGCCAGCTGGCTGTAAGAACTTACACCCCACAGCCTGTCTGGGCCAGCTAGAGACAGACCCCCGGCCTTGGGGAGTGGCACCACCCCTTTATGGCTGCATTAATTTCACCTACTGGGGACTGACAACATCCTGAGACAGAATCCTCAGACTGGTGGCCTCCTGCAAGCCTTTTTCCGGTCAAAACCCAGTCAGCAACTCGATTACTCTCTTCCCAGACCTTTTTCCAACCAATTCCTGCTAGCACTCAACATTCAAGCACAAGCCTAATGGGCTTAACTCACACATGCATGGAAAATAACAGATCCAGAAATCTTGTCAGATGGTAATGGAGATTCATTTGATTTATTGTTTGCAGTCCATCCTTTATATTAATAGAATGGTGTCACTTCTCTCAGCCAATCTTAGACCTCTGTATCATACCCCCTGTAAACATCACTCACTGTCATATCATGTGCTTGGGTAAATGACAGGCAGGCAATTTAAGACAATGCAACCACAGGTGGCCTGACTTTACCTACACCACTATACTTCTGGTACTAAGAGGCATCATTTAGAAAAAGTTGTTACTAATGACAATGGTAGATTCCTGTTTCCTTTACCTTAAAGCCAAGAGGCAGGAGGGTCGGTTTTGCTGAAGACATTTGAGAGTGAAGTGAAGGAGAACCTTGCCTGAAGGAGAGCTTTCGCAATGTGCCAGCAGCACCTGCTCTTTTGGTTAAAGATCAACAAAATATGGACTCAAAAGGGTGAGATGGATGAGGAAGTGTGGTGGTTTGAATGAGAATGTCCCTCATAGGCTTCAAGTATTCAGACATTTTGTCCCCAGCTGGTGGCACTGTTTTGGGAGATCTTAGAAGGTATGGCCATCCTGGAGGAAGTACGTCACTGGGGGTGGGCTTAAAGAGTCCAACAAGCCTTGCCAGTCTCCAGTTGCTCTCTCTGCTTCCTGTGCTCACTGGAAGATGTGAACCTCAGCTTTCTTCTCTACTTCCTGCCACCATGCCTCCCTGTCACAATGGACTCTAATTCCCTGGAACCATCAATCATAAGTTCAAATAAACTCTTCCTTTTATAAGTTCCCTTGGTCATGGTGATTTTATCACAGCAACAAAAAAGTGACTAAGACAGTAGTTGGTACCAGAGAGTGGGCTGTTGGCTGTGAAGAACCTGACCATATGGGTGATTGGAGAAATGTGGAAGACTTTGGAACTTTGGGCTAGAAAAGCTGTTGACTGCTGTAAAGAGAGCTTAATGGGTCATTCTAGTAGAAGCCTGGAAGAAAGAAGTACTGAGAAAAATGTAATTCCACAGGAAAATAAGGACTTAAGCAGCAACTAGGATATTTTGGCAAAAAGTCTGGCTGGAGTTTGCCCTCAGCCCAAATGCTTGCCTGGGGCTAAGTTGAAAAGCAATGGACTAATTTCTTTGGCAGAGGATATTTCAAGACAGCCTAATGTAGAAATGGTGGTGTGGCTATTAATGGTGAATATTATACAGATCTACAGTGAAAAAGAGCAAATGGGACAGAGAGAAATGCACAATATACAGTTTGGATGGGAGGGAGTACACTAGGGAGATTAATGTTGGGGCCAAGGCATGTGAAGGAGAGGATCCCTTTGATAAGGAGATTAAACTGATTAAGGAGAGTCCTAGATATTTACAAGTAAACAATGGAAGAGTGAGATTAAAGTGATTAAGGAGAGGCCTAGAGATTTACAAGTAAACAATGGAAAGGGTGAGATTAAAGTGATTAAGGAGAGGTCTAGAGATTTACAAGTAAACAATAGAAATAGTACCTTCAGGGCAAGATCACACCCAGCTAAGCCTTTGACCTTTTAGAAAGGAAAATACTGAAAGGTTTTCTACTCCAACAAGTCCAGAGCAGAGAGAAGCTACGAATATGGTTGAAGTAGGCCAGGGTCCATCCCAAACTTGCAGCCAAACTTGGCAGTTTCATTCATATGGTGCTGGCGTTAGAGGCATGAAGGATGCAAAGAGTGAAGGGGTCATCACTTCTTCTTCCATGGTTTCAGAGAGCCACCCAGGCCAGGCAGAGTGCAGCAGGGCCATCCCGGAATAAAGAAGACCCTGATAGGACATTGCGTGAAGCTGTGAAGGTGAAGCCTGTTTGGCAGTGGAGACCCCAAGAAGACATTTGAGGTGCTAGAGCTGTGAAATATTTGCCAAAGAAAGCTGCATTCAGGGAGTGGTACCAGCCTAAGAAAGAGATGTATATTGCACACAAAGCTGGAAGAGCTGAGCCATCTAAGCCCTTTGGAAGTAAAGTCCCAGAAGTCTCACGTGGAGCTACTGGACTTGGTATTTGCCCTGCTGGTTTTCAGTCTTGTTTTGGTCCAGTATTTCCTCACTATGCCTCTATTCCTCCCTTTTGGAATGGGAATGTGTATTTGGTTCCACTGTATCTTGGGAGTGTGTAATTTGTCTTTTGATTTTACTGGAGCTTACAGTTAAGAGATTGGCCTGGGTCTCAGAAGAGACTGGACTATAGACTTTTGAATAGTGTTGAGACTGGTAAAGACTATGGGGATTTTTAAGGTTGGACTAAATGCATTTTGCATTTTATATGGTCATGAGCCTATGGGGGCCAGGGGTCGGAATGTGGTAGTTTGAATGAGAATGTCCCTCAAAGGCTTCAAGTATTCAGATATTTTGTCTGGAGTTGGTGGTACTATTTCTTAGAAGGTGTGGCCATCCTGAAGGNAGCCGCCATGTGGGTGCTGGGGATCGAACCCGGGTCCTCTGTAAGAGCGGTCGGCGCTCTTAACCGCTAGGCCATCTCTCCAGCCCGGTGGTGCTATTTCTTAGAAGGTGTGGCCATCCTGAAGGAAGTACATCACTGGGGGCAGGTTAGAAAGTTCAACAAGCATTGCCAGTCTCCAGTTGCTGTCTCTGCTTCCTGTGTTCACTGGAAGATGTGAACCTCAGCTTTCTGCTCCAGTTCCTGCCACCGTGCCTCCCCACAACAATGGATTCTAATTCCCTGGAACCTAAATCATAAGCTCAAATAAACTCTTCCTTTTATAAGTTCCCTTGGTTATGGTGGTTTTATCACAGCAACAAAAATGTGACTAATACAGGAAGATTTATGGTAACTTAAAGATTCCCAGACTCTTAAGCATCATAGCCCTGACCAAGTCCTGTCCAATAAAGGCAAAGGAAGATTGCAGGGAAAGCATTAGAAGCTGCATTTATCATACATGTTATGTGAGTATTGAGCTGGCTAAATTAAGATCCACAGGAAGCTATAACATGGGCTCCTTTATGAGCAAACTGTAGATGTTTCAGCTCAGTGCTTCAGTATCTCCTGTGGCTGCTGCCTTGTCCAGACCTGTATCATCAACTCACCTGCACGTGAGCTTCCAGTAGTTCCCCCTTGTCCCATCTTTCCTGAGCCAATTCCTGTCTGTTGGCCTCTGTGGTGACAGGAAGCATAAATTCCAGCATTCTGGACTCAGGCTTGTTTGGCTTCTGGTTTAAAAGTGCTTTTGATCTATTCTGTTTTTCTTGAGTTGTGGCTTGTGTGGCCTCAGATTTAAAGGTACTTTTCTCTTTGGTTCTGCCTCTACACCCCCTGCCTAGCACACTTGCTCCATCCTGAGGGCTGAGGCAGGTGCCTTAGGGACCAGATCCTAGGCAAATATTGACTCATTTTCCCACCAAATGAGATTACTGCACCTTAAAGACAGGACACCCCATTCTTCCTGGCTCTTAGGCCCACCATCACATAGGCCTCAGCAGGCCCAGGGCACGGGACAGGTCAGCCTCCACTTAGGCTCCCAATTCATGACACAAGACAACAAGCACCTGAAACTCCTGCCATGGAGGTGGGAAAGCCTCCATTGGCTCAACTCCTTCTAAAGAAGCCTGGACTCACAGTCCACATCATTCATGCTTAGCAGAGCCTCTTTTGGTCCAGAGGAGGCAGAGACATCAGCAGGATGGGACCTGGGCTTTTCTGCACCTTGGAACCATGAAGAGGGGCAGCATCCTGCCTCGCTTCTGCAGGGTCACTACAGCAGCAGCAGCAGCACAGGGGGTGGTCTTACCATCCACAGACTGTGATAGAGGATGCCTCCGAGACCCAAGCCAGGGCTTCAAGAGGAAGAAGACGGAGAGTAGGAGTACCTGGAAGGAAATTACTCTCTGTAGAAGAACCCATATGCTGTTCTCTATCCAGAGCTGTCAATCTTAAGCAAACATGGCCAAAAGCTGAGCCAACAAAGTTGGTTTGCCTGATGTACATTACAGGGGAATGGAACCATGAAAGGGCTGGCACAGCTCCTCCTGTGAAGCCCTCACTAGTAGGGCACTGAGCTAGCCACCGCCATCTCCAGCCTTACCTCCTCATTTGCACAGTGCAGTGGAGGAGAAATGCCTGCCTCTCCTGGGTGATTGCAGAGAGGAAAAAATAAAATGTTGGTGTGCAAAGTGCTGTGCGAATGGAGGATAGCCTGTATTTACCTTGCAGTACTAAACTAAATGAAGACAGGCTTACTGAAGCAGAGAGGTCACTCCCGGCTGCGTGTTTATTCTTAGCTGGCCCCAAGGCAGGGAGTGACAGAAGTTGAGTGCCAATTTCTCTCCTCTCTGGTGGAAATAAACAAGGACCAGCCTCCGAATAAACAAAGACACGAGAACAGAGCTATTCACCCAAGGGCTAATTTGAGCAAGGAGGCTATGCACCCTCACTTCTGTTCTGGGAGGTTCTCAAAGGCAGACGGAGGAGGGGCAGCTGGACAGTGGGTTTCATGGCAGGCTGCAGGTGCTCAGACTGGCCAAGCAGAACATCCTCTCTCTTTCTTTGTGTAGAGAAGAATATTTGCCTTTGCTTGACCTTAAGTTGGAAGCAGGGACAACAGGGACAAAAGTGGATGGTCAAGTACTGGCCAAGTCCAATGGTCTGTCACAGAGGTTTTCCTTGGTTTCCTGGGCTACACAGTGTGGCTTCCTAAGCATCTAACATTTTCTAGACTGATTACTGTGAATTCTAGGCTGACTTCTGGGATGGATGCTGTATCTTCTCTCTGGCCATGATCAGCATGCATGTTATCTCTCCCTCTCCACATTCAAGCCTTTAACAAGCAGGAGATCTCTGTTGAGCCTTAAGAGAGTACAAGTCACTTTACCATGAAGGAAGCAAGCAAGTCAGAAAGTGCTGAAATAAATTTTTGTAAAGTTCTTTGCTGCAAAGGAAGTAGTCCGTAAAGGTCTTTGTGGATAAGCAATGTTTAGAAACACTGCATTTCAATTCTCTGCCAATGCAAAACTGTCCAGACAGTGATATGGATTCCAGTTCTGTGGGCATTTGTTCCTTCCAAAATGTGTGAGGGAGGTGAGATTCGGAGCCTCCAGAAGGGCAGAGTGTGAAAACACTGTGTTCTCCCTCTGTTCGTAGCAGTGGCCACCACACTATGAACTGATGCCGATGTCAGCTCATGAATGGTAGAGAAGGAAATTGCTTAGACATGTTAATATTTGCCACTGGCATGGGAGGCAGTGTCCCTCAGGAGAATGTACTGCCGCATATAACATAAAACCCTCAGTAACGGAAGCTGGAGTAATTAGAGGTCCCTAGAGAGAGGCGTCTGGGCACAGGCTCCAGGCTCTATCATCCTTAAAGCTTTGTTTTCCCTCTACCTAGACCATCAAAGGCAGTTGCTGGAGCACCAGGCTGTCAGAGAGGAGGAGAAAACAAAGGAGACATACTTTGGGAAACCCTTCCCAGAAACATCATTTATATTTCATTGCTCAGAACTTAAATATGGCACCACCTGTACCCCCAAGAACAGTTAAAAAATGCATACTTGTCTGTCCATATTTGGATGCAAGTGGAAAACAAACTAATCTATGTTTTTATTGTCTCTCAGCACTCAAAACAGAGGATTTCTGTCACCAGATATATGAGGGATTTTTTTAAAGATTTTATTTCATATTGTGTGCATGGGGCAGGGATGGTATGTACCCATGAGCGCAATGCCCCAGGAGCCCAGAGGTGAGGGATCCCCCTGGAACTCCAGTTACAGGCAACTGACTGTGAGCAGATTGACGTGGGTGTTGGAAACTGTTCTGGTCATCTGGAAGAGCAGTGCATGCTCTTAACTGATGAGTCATCTTTCTCCAGCCCCAAAGATTTTCATTTAGTTGATTTATTGATTTATTTTTAATGTGTGTGTGTGTGAGAGAGTATATGTCTCATGCATGTAGGTACCAGCAGAGGCCAGAAGAGGGCATTAGAGTCCCTGGAACTGGAGTTACAGGCAGTTGAAAGCTGCACCACGGAGGTGCTGGGACCTCAACTTGGTCTTCTGGAAGAGCTGCAGGTACTCTTCCCACTGAGCCATCTCTCCAGCCCCTGTCAGACTATTTTGTGACAGCAACAAGAAAAGTAGCTCATAGAGTAGTTCCCAGATCTTGAGGAAGCACTTCTAGTTATTGATTTGTCATGTCCACAAAGAACAGCTAGGTGAAGAGGTACACAGGCTGAGGTCTGGAAAGCTCCCAAGTGCTAGAGCTTGTGTCCCTGAGCATTGGGTACACTGCCGTGCTGGTACATGGATGGGATCTGAGGAGAGCCTTCCTCACATGGGTGTGATCAGTGGTGACAGTCCCCTTGGCTGCACTTTGCTTTCATGGTCTGTTACCACATCAGACGTGGTCCACAAGTTTTACATGGAAAAGCCCAGAAACAATTTACAAGGTTTTTTTTTACAGTTTTAAAAATATTTTATTTATTATTTTATTTTTTGTGAATGAGTGTATTACCTTCATTGTGTGTAAGTGCACCTGTATCATGCAATTCCCTTGGAGGTCAGAAGCAGGAATCAGATTCCCTTGACCTGGAATTACTGGTTATTAGCCACCATGTGGGTGCTGGCAAATGAGCCCAGGTCCTCTGCAAGAGCAGTCAGTGCTCTTAACTACTGAACCATCTCCCCATCACCAACAATTTATAAATTTTAAGCAACTTTTTATTATATTTGCATTGTTGTAGTTTTTATATTTGTCATACTATATAAAGTAAACTTCATAAATATATATATATATATATATATATATATATATATATATATAAAAGCACCATAGTATATAGTGGTTTCATATTCTCTTTGGTTATGGTATTCAGGGGGGTATCAGGGAAATTTATTACTTGAACTCCAGCCCCTCTCTTTCCTGGAAGATGGGCTGGAGCTGAGAGTCCTAAGCTACAATAAAGAATCGGTCTTTCTGATGACCAAGCCAATCCAGGAGATACCTCTTCAGAATAAAACAATTTTTACCATCCAGAAAGTTCCAAGGAATTAGGAGCCCTGTGCCAGGATCCCAGAACCTCCCCTGAATGTACCTATATCCTGTTCAAGCACAAGAGGCATGTGAAACAGACAGAACCTTAGCTGGGGCTCCCCAGAAGCAACTCGTGGACTAAGGATTTGTGTAAAAGGGATTCATTAGGAAGTGAATTCAAGAAAGCCTGAAGGGGAAATGGAGACCTTGGATCAGAGAAATAAGATGCACATTAGGACTGATGCCAAGCACGTCTTGCCAAAGGAGACCTTGCCTCAGTCCCAGTGGAGGTCTAGAGACAGCACAGAGTGTGAATCCTGACTCAGGAACAAAGGAGATGACGCATTCCCTGTTCACACGCATCCTCTTCTGCCTCAGTGCTCCAGGGAACAGCAATCTCTGAGCATGGAGCCAGGAACTAGAGAAGCCAAGCTGGCCACAGGAGTGAGATCTCACCTCTAATCTTAGTCTTCTTCTTGTCCCTTTGTCAGTTTTGAACAAGGCAAAGAATTCTGTGCCTCCTAGGAAGAATAATAGTTCTGATATTAAGATCTGTGAGAGTTTGTGAATAGCAACTAAAATTGTAGAAGTGACGTTATAAACTACCTATGAGAACAGGTGCATACCCCTGGGTGTCTGCAACCCAGGAGCACCTTCACCTTTTTATGATTTATGTGTTTATTTTTCAGTGCTGACAATTGAATCCAGGAATCTCCTGTATGCTGGGCAAATGATCTACCATTGAGCCACTCCCTAGTCCACTCTTGGTATTGAATGTTTCTCCATATTCAGAAGTTATTAATAAATTATCTTTTTCAATATTTTATTTATTATTTTTATTTTATGTGCATGAGAGTATTGCGTGCATGTGTTTAAGTGCACCTGCGTCATGCAATGCCTGTGGAGGTCAGAAGAAGGTGTCAGATTCTCCTGGAACTGGAGTGACAGATGGTCGTTAGCTGCCATGTGGGTGCTGGGAATTGAGCACAGGTCCTCTGCAAGAGCAGGCAGTGCACTTAACTGCTGAGTCCTCTCTCCAATCCCATAAATTACTTTTAAAACTTTCTTAAATTTAAGAAGCTACATTCTGGTTGGTATCTAGATACAAGCTTATAAGGATTAAATTTTCATAAAATTATCAGATAAAAGGACATTAACTTTTGAACATTTAAAATATATCAGTAAAACTAATTTACAAGTAATTTAGGAATGCATATAATTAAAGTAAATCTTCAGCGAATGAGACAAGTCTAATAATTTGGATTTAATAAAAACAGTTATGTCCTCTCTAATTAATGCTATAAATAACAGGAGTTACATTTTATTCTGCTATGCATGCCTTTTCCCAAACTCACTCAGTCTTATTCCTCCCTGTGCTGGCATTATTCATTGTTAGTGTGGAGGGTTAAAAATGTGAATTTGTTTTTATTCAAAGTGAATCATCATTTCAAGAGACTATATTGCAATAGTAATGATGCTTTGTAGTGCTAGATAGCTTTAGCTGTCAACTTGACACACCTGGTTAGAGAGAAACTCAAATGAGGATTTGTCTCCATTGGATTGGCCCATGGCCGTTTTCTTCATCATTAAGTGATGTGGGAGGGCTCAGCCCACTGTGAGTAGTGTCACCCCTGGGCAGACTGAGCACAGGCCAGGGGAGCAAGCCAGTAGGCAGCTTTTCTCCCTTGCCTGTGCTCCAGGTTCCTTGCCTCAGTTCCTGCCTTGGCTTCCCTTCATGATGGACTGCACTGTGAGCCAAATAAACCCTTTCCTCCCCAAATTGGTTTTGGTCAGTGTTTTCATCACAGCATTAGAAAGCAAAGACAGACATTAGTACCAGGATTGTCAGGGATTGCTGACCTTGTTGTTTGGGGGAGGATTGTGCAAGTGTTGGAACCTTGGTCTGGAAAAGCCATTGAGTGCTCAGAGCTTAGTGTACTGTTGCTGTGGAGCTTGAAACAGTTCTGCTGGAGAGAAATGTGGATGATGGAGACCTGGCTTGTGACATTTAAAGGGAAGCAAAGATTATTAGGGCTGTTTCTATGATATTTTGAACTGAGAATCTGTGGTTTCTGGTTGGCTAGAGCTGAAGAATCAGTTGTGATTAAGAAGAGCACAGCACCACTGAAGTGAAACTTTTACTTCATTGAGACAATCAATGTTGGTTGACCAGGCCTGAAAAATCAGCTGTGAGTAACAAGAGAACAGCATCATTGTGGCAAAATCTTCCGGAAAGTATTTCCTCAGGGTCAGCACACAAAAGCTGTGGTCCAGAGGGGCCCGAGCATCCATCTCATGCTGGATATAGGTCTTGGAATGCATGAGTCTCCTGTATGGTTCCAGCATTGAGGGCATGAAGAGGTCATGAAGAACAGCTGAGTCTTTGCATCATGAGAGACCTGAAGAGGCCACTGGAGAAGGTGCAGCCTCAGTGGTGGTGAAGACCCTCCAGGATTGAAAGGCTCATGGAGATAAGCTGAAGCTTTACACCCTGAAAGCCCAGAACACATTGGTGAAGGTTCAGCCTCAGTTTCAGTTGAAACCTAAGCATATTGGAGATGTCAGAACTGTGGGAAGAACCAAGGGCAGTAGCAGGTATGGAATGGAGCTGTCCAAGCCTACCAGACAAGGAGTGTGCTGAGGTTGGCAAAGCCAGAGAAGTGGAGCTGCCCAAGCCTAGCAGACAAAGGGTGTGCTGAGGATGGCAGAGCCAGAGAAGTGGAGCTGGCCAAGCCCTTTGGAACCCAGAGGACTATGAGTCCCAGATGTCTAGCTTTCAGCTACTTTGCTCAACTTTGGTTTTGCTTAAGTGTACCTGAATCTTCCCATTTGAAATAAGACAGTACTTAACTTGTCTAGGATTTTACAGGAGACCACAGTTAAGCGAATTTTAAGAGAGACTTTGAGCTCTTAAAGTTCAAAGTTTAAAGTGGGACTTCTAAAGCTGTACTGTTTTATGTTATAATATTAATATTAATGTGAGATCTTGGGGATAAGAAATGGAAAGGTTGTGGTTTAATAGCAATGTTTGTGTGTCAAGTTGACAAGGGTCAATTGTGCTGAGTGGCAAGGACCTCAACTGAAGAATTTTCTCCATTGGACTGGCCTATGGCTATGGCTATGGGGCATTTTCTTGATTGTTGAGTGATGTGGAGGGGTCCAGCTCACTGTTGGCAGTGCTACCCCTGTGTTGTATAAGAAAGCAGGCTGAGCACAGGCCTGGAGAGCAAGCCAGTAAGCAGCATTCCTCCGTAGTCTGTGCTCCAGGTTCCTGCCTTGACTTCTCCTGACAATGGACTGTGCTGTAAACCAAACAACCCTGTTCCCCCCACGCTGGATTTTGGTCAGTGTTTTTATCCCAGCAGTAAGAATTTAACTAGGATGTGTAATATGTTGGGTTGAAGATAATTTAAATCTTTCAATTGATGTTAAGTTGCATTAATTAATGGACAGCCATTAATTAATGGCTGAATTTCTGGTTGCTGTGATGCAATACTCTGACAAACATGAGATAGGATTTATTCCAGTTCTCAGTTCCAGGCTACAGCCATCATAATGAGGAACTCAAAGCATCAGAAGCTGAAGCAGCTGGTTATAGCACATCCTCAGTCAGGAAGCAGAGAGAGCCATGGATGCTGCTATTGCTCAGTTTCCTTCTCATTTTGTATATGAACTCTCCCAAGGAGTGGTCCTGCCCTTCCCATATCAGTCCGCATAATTTAGACAATCCCCCACAGACATGGCCAGAGGCCCTAGAGTCTATCAAGTTGACAATACTAACCATAGCCTAGATATCTTCTTAGCAAGGAATGAAATATTGATTATTAGAATTCATTTTGAATTTGTAGGTATTTGCTTCCAGTCTGTACAGGCTTTGAGCCCTATGAATGACCACGTGTGGGATAACAATCCTAGACTCTGACGTATCTTGAGCGTATGCAGACTACCAACTCTGCTTAGCACACTAGGAGGGAGCAAAAAATACAAGGCACACCCTGTTTCTGCTGGCACGTGCTCAGAAGTCACCAATGGGCGTGCTGACACACCCTACAAGTTGGAATGACAATGATGATCTTACAGAGGCTCTAAGATCGGCCACTGGGAGTGTGCAAATGTAGAGGACTGCCCACCCCAAACCTATTAAGCTCGGCCTGTTAAATTAAAATGAATGGATTTTTCACAGATTTTTACCACTTGATGTGGTCCTCAGGTTGCTACTGTGCGCATGCTTGGTTGTGGGGCCATGAACCCCACAGCTGGCTCTTCAGCTCATGTGGTCATGGGAGCCTGCAGCTCCACAACTGCATGTCTGGCCATGGGACCATTGGCCCTGCAGGCAGCTGCAGGGCCATCAGCCCTGTGTGTGGCCTCTTCACCCTGTCAAGCCAGGGTTCAGCAGCCCCATGACTTAGATATTCTATACAGGAGATAAATATGGCCATAGCCAGCTGCTAAGGAAATAAATTATCTTACATAAATAAATGGTTGATGTGTCACAAAAGTCCATCAGGAATCATCCTGCAGTTTACTCTGTAAAAGAAGAGTTGTTTGCTTTGGTTGAAATAGAGTTGAAGCAAGGTATGGTGATGTACACTTGTAACCCCAGATACTTGGGAGTCAAAGTTAAGAGGATCAAGGTATGAGGCTAGATTTTATGAGATTCTGTTTCAAAATAAGTTAAAAAGAGCTGAGGTATAGCTCGGTAATAATACACTTGCCTAGCACACATGAGGCTCTGGGTTCCATGCCCCAAACTTAAATATAAGAGAGAGAGAGAGAGAGAGAGAGAGAGAGAGAGAGAGAGAGAGAGCAGACTTCTCTCATTGTTGAGACTAGGTACCTGACAAAAACACTTGTACAGAGGTTTGTTTGTGCTCATAGGCGGAGGATTGGAGGAGGTATGACATCATGACAGGGAAGGCATGAGAGCAGGAGAGGGAGGCAGGGGTCCCGTTGCATCTGCAGTCAGGAAACAGAAAGCACAGGAAGTGGATCTAGGCTCTACAACCTCAAGGCTGGCCCCCCAGTGACTCTAGTGAGGCTCCACCTCATGAAGGTGCCACAACCTTTCAGACCAGCATCACCAGCAACCAAGTCTTCAGATACCTAAACCTCTGGGAGACATCTCACAGTCAAACCACAATGGTGTTTGATATTGAGGTTGAGACCACACAGAAACTGAACTGACAAAAACACAGCCTCGCACCCACTTGTGTTTCTCAGGGAAAACCACTGTTCTATCTCAAAATGGAATTTCTGTTTTTTAATTTTTTTGAGATACTCCTAAGATTTAAATTTTATGCAGAATCCCAAGGAGATTTTTTTTTAGGTTATAACTATTTGTATTTGTATACTGGAAATTGAAAATGAGGGTTTCACTTTTAAATGCTTAAGTGTGGATAATTTCGAAAAGTGATGGGGACTGTTCTGTATGCCAATGGCATCTTAGCATTGTTAATAAGTCTGCCCTGGCCCTGCAGACCCCTGTGACCTGTCGTCAAGCTTATTCAGGAGCACAAAGCTGCCAATGCAGGACCATCTTGGCTATTTTATTATTGAATTCAGGGTACAAGGCAGGACTCTATGTGGCTATTTGCATGGGCTCAGCAGGACTGCCTGCTTGTCTTTACTAGCGTATAGTTATGTAACCACAATCTTTCTTGAAATGCTGTTACTATTTTGGGAATTATGATCGGGAATGGCTCTTGTCTTAGGCAGTGTTCTCTAGAGGAACGGAACCCACAGGATGTATATAGAGTGGTTGACAGGACAGGGGCTGGGTAGGCCAGCAATAGCCGGCACCTGCTGGAGAGGCTGAGAGCCCAGTAGCTGATCAGTCCAGGGAGTTGGATGCTATACTACTCACCTGGTGCTGAAGCCTGACGTCAGCTGGGAATGGCAGCAGCAACGTTAAGGACATGCACATGCTCACCAGCAGAAAAGGAAGGGAGGCAGGCAGGACTGCTCTTCCCCCCTGGTGTATTAGTCACTTTTCTGTTGCTGTGATAAAACACCATGACCAAGGAACTCACTTCACAGCCAAAGAAGTGCGACAGTGGGCCCATGGTCATGGTATCCACTGGTCTTACTATGTTCCCCACCACCCAGAAGCAGCTGGCTTGATGAACATGATGGAATGGCCTCTTGAAGACCAGTTACAGCCAATTAGGTAGCAATAACCTGGAGGGCTGGGGCAAGGTTCTCCAGCAGGCAGTATATGCTTTGAATCAACGCCCACCATATGGTACTGTTTCTCCTATAGCCAGAATTCATGGGTCCAGGAACCAAGGGTGGAAGTGGGAGTGATTCCACTCACTATCACCCCTAGTGACCCAGTAGGAAAATTTTTGCTTCCTGTACCCACGACCTTGCGTTCTTGCTGGCTCCAAAGGGGGGAGTGCTTTTGCCAGGGATACAGCAAACTTCCATTGAACTGCGAAGCTAAGACTTCCCCCTGGCCACTTTGGGCTTCTACTGCCCTTAAGCCAACAGGCTAAGGAAGGAATAACAGTAGTAGGAGAGTGATTGATCCAGACTACCAGGAGGAAATTGGACTTTTCTCCACAATGGGGGCAAGGAAGATTATGTCTGGAAGGCCAGGAGATGCTGTAGGGCGCTTCTGGTGCTACCATGTCCTATGATTAAGGTCAATGGGAAACTCCAACAACAACCCAAACCAGACAGGACAACAAATGGCCCAGACCCTTCAGGGATGAAGGTATGGGTCACTCTTCCAGGGAAAGAGCCAAGACCTGCAGAGGTGCTTGCTGATGGTGGAGGAAATACAGAATGGGTAGAAAAGAAGGTACTCATAAATATCATGAGGCCATGGGACCAGTTGCAAAAACGTGGATTATAATAGTATTAACTTTTTCTTATTTGGTTAAGAATGTGCTTGTTCATATATTCATACTTATCATTATTTATATATATAATATATATTATTATATATATATTAACCCGCATAAAGATCATGTGTTGTTCCCTTTGAATGTCACCTGAGATAAGTGTTAAGTGTTTGTCATTTTTAGGGTTATTAGATACTGAGAGACTAAGTGTTCCTCAAGGACGATTACCACCCCACTCTTTGTTACCAAATAACTGTATTAGTCACTTTTCTTTTGCTGTGAATAAAAACAGCCATGACCAAGAACTCCATAAAAGGGAAGAGTTTATTTGAGCTTACGATTGACAGTTCCAGGGAATTAGAGTCCATTGTGGCAGGAGGCATGGTGGCTGGATCTGGAGCAGCAAGCCGAGGGTCACATCTCGCAAAGAGCACAGGAAGCAAAGAGAGCGGCTGGAGACCACAAGGCTTGTTAAACTCACCAAGCCTGCCCCCAGTGACATACCTCCCCCAGCACGACCACACCTTCTAAGACCTCCAAAAACAGCACCACCAACTGGAGACAAATGTCTGAATACTTACAGCCTATGGGGAACACTCATTCAAACCACCACAGCTGGGGATGGCAGCAGCAACATTAAGGACACGCACGTGCTCACCAGCAGAAAAGGAAGGGAGGCAGGCAGGACTGCTCTTCCCCCTGGGTCCCCCTAACACCATCGGAAGGTGCTACCCGCTCTCTTCTCAGTTCTTCCTTTCTGTAAACCCCTCACAGACCTGCCTACAGGCTTGTCTCTTAGTTGATTTCAGATCCTATCAACAGTCAAGATTAACTATCATAGACATTTATTTTAAAGTTTATTGAGATATAGCCTGTACAATTCACTAATTTAAATTGTAAATATTCAGTGGAGATTTTTTCTGATTTACCACAATCAATTACTTTATTTTATTTATTTTGTGGAGACAGGGTTTCCCTGTAGCCCCAGCTGTCCTTAAACTCAATATGAAAACAAGGCTGGCCTTGATCTTACAAAGATCCATCTGCTTCTACTTCTGCCTCTGGAGTACTGGGATTAAAGTTGTGCACAACCACACTTGGCCACCACAATTAATTTTGAGATATATGTCCCCCAAAGAAACTCATACCCCATTTAGCCTGTACCTACCCAGGTTCCCTTGTTCTCCAAGACCCAGGCAATCACTTATCTATTTTGTCTCCATGGAACACTTCATAAAAACATAATCAGATAATATGTGGCCTTTTGTGACTACTTTGTTTCACTTAGCATGATGTTTTCAAAATTCATCTATATTGTCAAGATGTCAGCTCATGTCTTTTCATTGACACCTAATATTCCACTGAGAATAGACCACATTTTGTTTACCTCATCACTGTGATGCATTGTTTACTTTTTTAGGCATGCTGTAGTCAACATTCATGAACAGGTTTTATGTCAACATGTTTTCTGCTGGGCACATACCCAGAGGCTTGGATCCCGGCAACTCCATGACTGACATTTAAGGACTTCTGCTCGTTTTCTAAAGTGGTTTTACTCTTCTTTAACCATAATTCATTTTGATGTTGAAGATTCTGAGAGTAAATAGATTACCCTCCACTGAACCCCACAACAACCCCAAGAGGCACGAGAGAGCTGTGTACATTTGCACATTTTAGAGATGAGGAGAAAAATCTTGGGAAAAGGTGCCTGTGGACCAGAGTCACTCCCAAGTCAAGAGGTAGCACTAAGATTAGATTTAAGCCACCCCGCCCCCAAAGCTCCAGTTTCTCCCTCTGTCTCCCAACCCTGGGAGGACTGTTGACAGGAGGCACCCTTGTTCTAAAGACCTGGGCTCCTTCTCTTCCTCAGGGTGCTAAGCTGTGTGACTAACCATTTTGTATTAAGAAAAATGAATATTTATTATAGTTTCATGTGTACCTAAGGCTGGGCAGGGAGCAAGTGGACACAAGAAAACTTGTGGAAAATGAGGTGTGGTCATGGAGCACCCCCAGTTTGATCTTCTGCAGCATGGAGCTCCTTCTGGCTGCCAGCAGAAAGAGACAGCAAGCAGAGGGTAGTGCCACCCGGGATGTGACTGTAGAGGAAAGCAGTGAACAAAGGACAGGTTTCCTGCCAGAAGGAGCGGGCTTGATCCAGCTCCTTTAACCTCCGAGCTATCCTGCACACACCCCACCAGCCCCCCCCCCCAAAACTGCAGACTCTTGAAGAGATAAAGAGGCATTACTCAAAAGTAAATGATAGGGCTTCCATTTTCTGAAGTCACATTTTCTTGTTAAAGAATCTGAAAAATAACCACCGCATGGCAAGGGCTTGTCCCAGCTCCACATGTAGCCACAGAGCATGTGCTATGGGCAGTAACAGTGGCCACTAAGGGGGACACCTTGTCTGCCCTCAGGACCCAGATCTCCTGACTCAGAGGTCAGAGCTCTTCCTCTGTTCTGTCCAGCCTTATTCTGAAGGACTAAGAGGCAAGCAAGATGAGACTAACTGGTTACCGACTTCCAGAGATGGACCATTCCAGCATGTCCTCCCTCAGAAGGGAGTGGAGCCCCTTCCTGGAGGAGATGGCACTGGACAGCCCTGGAGAGAGCTCAGGAAGATTTTCAGCTGTGGGGAGAGACGGTGTGTGCACAGGTCCATGCTAAGCCCTACGAAAGATCCGAGATGGCAATTCTGTCTCAAAAAACAAGAAATGAGGTAATTCAGAGCTGGGTCAAGGGCACTGGTATGGACTTGAGGGCTGGCAAGGGGCAAATGAACAGGGTGAGCCTGGGGAGAGAGGCCTTTCACAGAGCAGAGCTGGGGGACACAGGACAACAGCTCTCCATCAGAAAGCAGCACACACCACAGCCACCTAACGTCAGAAGCTACTGAGGCCAAAGGTGTCCCTGGGCTAGAGCCAATGAGAGACTGGAAAGGCTACCTGACCCCAAACCACACATCAAAGTCTAAACACTCAGAGCTCCTCCCGGGGAGCTGGGGCACCTGCCAGAGGTTCAGACCAATGACAGATTCTGCCAGGAAGTCCAAGAAGTGAATGAACGCAAGGTGTTGCCTAGAGCCAGATAAACACTGACACACTGTAGCTCTGAGTGCTAGAACCTGGCTTCAGGGTCAGGCGTATCAGACACCCAGCAAGTCTAAGGTCTCCTGAGAAGACATGCAGCTCCATACTTCAGAACTACAAGGACTCCAACTTAGAACTTCAAATACTTTGTAGCACACCCCCACACACACCATATCTGATGGTGCAAGCCTTTCTATGACAGGTTGACAGCATCCAAATGGCTATTGAAAGTCAAATTTAAATTGATTATAATTATATAATACTAGAAATCTGGCTCCTAATATGTACCAGTTGGACAGAATAGAATATTCCCATCATTCTAGAAAGTTCTACTGGATAACACAAGTTTACAAGAAGAGTCAACTATATCTCAACCTATGGGCCCTATTCAGCTACCTGCCCACCTTGGTAAATAGTTTTCTGAACTAAGCTGTGCCCACCCATTTATGTAAATGCTGCCTGAGCTATCCCAAACAGAGATTGTTAAACCTTGAGATATGGAAAGTCTGATCTTTATCTGAAAAGCTTGATGTCCCTGGTGGGAAGCACCAAATGCTGCTCAGCGATCTTTGTGTAAAGAGGCTCACTAGCACTGGGCGTGGTGGCACACGCCTTTAATCCCAGCACTCCGGAGGCAGAGGCAGGCGGATCTCTGAGTTAAAGGCCAGCATGGTCTACAGAGTGAGCTCCAGGCCAGCTGGGACTAAAGGGAGACCCGGTCTCAAAAAGACCCCCCCCCCAAAAAAAAAGAGGCTTACTGGCATCTCCAGTGAGTCCAAGCAAGTCTCTCCCAGGAGGAAGCATAGGATACATCTGTCAGCAACTAGGGCCCAGCAATACGGAGAATCAAGGTGCCCAGCCTGAGCAGGTTCCTCCTCTAGCATGGCTGAACTCAGAGAGGCAGTGGTATAGTAAGCATCCTCTCAGGAATAATGATGTTCTAAAGAGAAATTTGTGCCCCTTCCTTCAGCTATGAGAGTATTGAATCAGTGAACCTCAAGGAATTGGGATTTCCCCAGGAATCTCATGCTGAGAAAAGGAAAAGGCTAAAACCAGGGATCAGCCAGTGGGAGAATATGTCTCCCAGGAAGAGATGTTCTGATCACTTCACGAGAGACTGGAGCTGATGAGCAGGACCATCTCTTGGCCAAGGCTGCCTAGTTATACAGGCTTCTTGTCCTGTATTTAAGATAAATTTCATGTCAGGACCCACAACTAGCTTGGAAGAGGGTCACTGAACCACCTATCTCAGTGAGGACACATTGAAGAATTTCCCCTTCTCTGCTTTTCACGATTGTCTTTTTACCTGGAGTATTGAGGACAGGTGCCAGAGCCCAGATTTTTGGGGCTGCCAGGACCGGGTTCCGACCCTAATGACTCCAGTAACAGAGGGATTTGGGTGGCTGCAAATCAACTGGGAAAACCACATAAAAGATTGCTTTATTTATTTATTTTTTTTCATTCTCCCCAGGTCAATGAGGCAGCAGGATGAATAAAAATGATCACACTGTTCTCTCTCAGTCATTCAGTAACTCCCCTCAAACGGATGTGCGCCAGATAATCATAAGATTACTTTCATCAGAAGAAGCCTGATTTGGAGGATGCCGCCTTCCACACCTCTATCGTAACTCCCCGTTCTGATGGGAACCATCTTGGGCCTGTCGTGCCCAGAGAGATCTGTAGGGCAGCCTCCTCTTTTCAAGTCCCTACTGGCCAGGAGGAGACCCAGACTGGCTGCTCTGGCCCCTTTAGGAAGGCTGATCCCTCTGACTATTGCCATCCCAGGGTTAATGGGCCAGCAGGGAGTTTGGGAGCTCTCTGGGGGCCCAGCTTGCATACAACAAGCCCTTTGAGGGCCAATGGGGGTCCTGAATGCTTTCCAGTTTAGCTCCCCTCTTAGGAAGGCAAGCTTTGTTGGGAAGGGAAATTGAGCTGATTCCTGGCTCTTGGATGCTCACTTGGTAATGCCTCTATTGTCAGCAGAAAACAGAGTGTATTTGCAGCAGCTTGGATTGTCCCCTGGGGCCAGAGATGATGGATTTTCTTAGGCTGCCTGAGAGCATCTCAAATGGTAACATCTGGGACAGGGGGTTCCCAGGGTGCAGTAATGTCAGCTGTGCCATTTACAAATGTTCAGGGAACCTTGGGTATCACGCAAACCAGGAGGAGCCCTGGCTTTTCTTCCTGGGAACATAGGGTACCCTGAGTGGCCAAGCACCTCTCTTGGATTCCCAGGATGATTTGCTGAATTCTCTCATTCCCGCCAGCCTTTCTCTGCTGCTCTGTCCAAGGTATTTGGATAAATGAGAACAAAAAAAGAAAACACCCTAAGCTGCCAGCCCCTCCCCTTTGGGAGCAGCCAAGCCAAGCATGCATGCTCCCTGGGTGCCTCTTGAATTACAGACACAACAACAGTGAAGAAGTCTGCTACAGCGCTACTACTGGATTCATTTGCACAGTCCGAGGTGCATCTCAAATGTCCAAGGAGGTCACCCACGCTGACGCCTCTTCCGTCCCCTCAACTTCAGCCGTCTAGGGGGTACACTGACAGGCTGCTTCCCAAACTTCTCCATGATCTCTCTGATCCTGGCCAGGTTGGTCTTGCTGAGTGTGAAGTCACACCGTGTAGCCCCCATGTCATAGCCGACCATGCAGTTCTTGGTAGAGGTGGTAAAGCCTTCGGCCTTTGCCGTGACCACGTATTCTCCAGGGTTCAGTAGGCGCCAATAATCCCCATCACTGGCTATAAAAAGAAAGTGGGGATCTCAGAACAGAGACTTTCCAGCGTGGTTACTCCCCCCTGCCTCTGTCACATGCCCAGCCTAGCATCCAGGGCTGCGAGCTGGGCAGTGGGACCCTGAGCTCCCATAGATCAAGTTCTTAATGCACTCGGAAAGCCAAGACACTTTCCTCTGTGGAAGCTGCCTTAATGGTTTTAACAGGAAGGAGTTTGGGGTGTAAGTTCTCCACAGTGTTCATACACACAAGCAGAGTTAGAGACGTTATGGTGAAGAGTCTTTCCTCTGTGACAACACAGGCCATTCATCATGAACATGAGGAACTCACAAATAGCCTGCCCTCCTTATAAAAACAACATCTTGCCAAGCCATCAGCTCATGGCTCCCTGGCTTCCCTTGGTATAACTACAAGTACAGAGAAATCATTTATAAAAGGGGAAGAGTTCTTGCCTCCCAAAAAGCTCAGAAAAGGACTGCACAGGAGATGACCCTGGTGTCTGTACACTAGTCCAGCCCCTGTCCTGTGGCCAGAGCCAGAGAGACTTTGTCCTGCAGGAAGAGTTAGAAAGGGCTGAGGAACACCCCTTCTCCCCAGGTATACCACTGGTCACTGAGCCAGTTGTCCCAATTTGATGCGGGGGTGGGAGGGGTAGGGGGGTCTGTCCTTAACTTCCTATTGATCAGAACACCCTTGAGCAGGGGTGGGCTCTGAGCCTTACCTAATCTTCTCCGAGCACCCCCACTGAGACCAACTAACTTGACTTTCTCATGCAGGGATGAGCACTAGCTTTCTCTTCAGACATCAACTGGCTTGGAGTAGCATCAAGTGAGTGCTACTCCAGGGTCAACTGAGGATGGATTTCAGCATAAAACCCAGGCTCTGAAGGACTCTGTGGCTTAACACAGGGGGCTCCCCACTCTCAAAAAGATACCATCTGGAAGAAGGAGAGGTGACAGAGTAAACATGTGAAGGAAATGGCTTGCTCCCCTAAAGGAGAACTGCACACCAGGCTGGCACCTTGACCTTATGCCCAAGATTACTGAATGAACAGCCATGAAAACCATTCTGTTGTGTTGTGTTGTGTTGTGTTGTGTTGTGTTGTGTTCCATTCCGTTCCATTCCATTCCATTCTAATTTGTTTGTTGGTTTTGATACTAGGAATTGAACCCAGAGACTTATATATAAATAAGCCTGCCTTGCAGGGCAACCTCTCCTTAGCAGCTTGTGGCTAAGGTTTTTCCACCTTATTCCTGAGAATCTTGTTATTTCTGTTTCTTCCTAGTGACCCCTGGATCTAACTTGCATGCACAAGGACGTGTAGGGTGTGCAGTGTTGAGTCCTCCACAGAGCAACTGAGCGGCAGATCCAGGGTAAGAGCTCCATTCAGACACCATGCAAGGTCAACACTTCGGGCACTGCTTGTCACTTAGAAGATGAAAGGGGTGTGCCAGTGCCAGTGAGGGCCCACTCTCATTAGTAGGTCATCTTGGAGTCTTCTAAGCAATGGACAGCAAATAGATTTCTAAGTCAGGTGCATTTGCAAAGCACTCTTCCTAGCTCCCTCCCTATGGAATTCTCTTTAATGCCTGTTTACTTTATCCAAACTCCTTCTGAAGTGAAACTTGTCAGATCATATAAGCCTCAAACAGAAATCAAGGCAAGTTCAGCACTTTTGTGGAGCACAAAAAGATGTTCATAAAGAGCTGTGTGTGATGTACAGAATTTGTCTGCATGAAGGGGGAACTGACAGAGATGCAGTTCCCATTAGCTCATCCAAACTGTGTCCTTGATTACAGGCCTTGAAATTCAGAGCCCATTAGGCAAAGCATTCTCATCTAAGCTTATGGGGCCCTAAGGCCTTTTTACCTCTCACTCCAAGTAGAGCCTCTGTCTTTTTCTGTAGTGCCCACTAGGTACTAAGTAGTACAAGGTATGGTCCAGGATTCTGTATCAAGCTCTTTTTTAAAGGAGCACTGAAGCAATTTTTAAAATATGATCCTACATAGGACCAGAGCAAATACCCCTATCTTTCATTCACTAAGATCACCACCATCCTGCACGCTTTCTGGCAGATTATGGGGACTCAGAACTTGTTCGTTGAATTGATGGATGGATAAATGAGTGGATGGATGAGTGCATGAGTGACTGTGAAAGCCTGATAGGCATAAATTTCCATGCAGTACCAAGCAAAACCTCATGGTCAAAAGCTGTAAGATCCAAGACAAATGGTAGAGTGGAGAAACTGGTAACTACAGGAGAAGAACTATAATATTACACAACTACATACTTCATTTGACACTTAAGATACAGTTGTCCCTGTAGCTAGGGGCCTCTACACCAGGTACCACAGTGTCAGCAGCACATTGAGGCCAGGTTGAATCCCAGCCTCACCTCCCTTTATATCTCAGACTCTCTGCTTTCTGGCAAGTCAGATAGGATAACTAGTTGGGAAACAGGATCCATGAATCGTATTCACGGTTTGCAGAGGGGGAGGCCCTCTCCCCTGTGCTAGATAGCTTCAACTGTCACCTTGCCACACCTGAGAAGACGGAACCTAAATTGGGGGATTTCCTCTATCCAATTGGACTGTGGGCATAGATGTGAAGCATTTTCTTAATTGTTGAGTGACAGGAAGGGCCAAGCAGGCTGAGAATGGGCCAGAGGAGCAATCCAATAAGCACTCTTCCTCTCTGGTCAGCGCTTCAGCTCCTGCCTCCAGGTTCCTGTCCTGAGTTCCTGCTTTGGCTACCCTCAAGGATGGACTGTGAGCTGCAAGATGAAATAAACCCTTTCCTCCCCCAAGTTGGTTTTGCTCATAGTAGAAAACAAACTAGGACATCCCCACTAAGAAGAATCAGCATGGGGAACAAAGGAAGGAGCTCTGGATTTGGAGTCTTGGGCCTTGGCTCCACTCACAGCCCCACCATTCACTATGAAATACTGGAAATATTATGCAACTTCCATTTGTTCAGTAATTATGAGCATCCACTGTTCATAAATGGTCAGGCAGCATGCTGGTGATATATCAAAAAACAAAACAGTAGCAGATTCTTGACCTCGTGTGTGTGTGTGTGTGTGTCTGTGTCTGTGTCTGTGTGTCTGTGTCTGACTGTGTGTCTGTGTGTGTAGCAGAAACAGCTAATAAACACAATAGCTATCAGCCCATTAGTTGGTGTGATAGAAAGGAGGAGTGTTACACACAAACTTGAGATGGATAAGAGGGACCATAGGGCACTTGGCTAGGTGTACAGTGTTGGTGGTCAGTGCTGGCCACCTTGAGATGAGGACATCCAAAGAAGAGAGGGAGGAAGAAGGAGCAGGCAGAGGGAGGAACAACAGTGATAACCCCAATGTGTAGCTCTCAGTCCACAGGGAACAGTGAGGAGCCAGGTGGGACGGTGGGATGGTGGAATGGTGGGATGGTGGGACGGTGGGACGGTGGGACAGTGGGACGGTGGGATGGTGGGATGGTGGGACGGAGCAATCACCAGCTGCATGGGGCAAGAGAGCTCCAGGGGTAGTTTTAAATGGAGCTATTCCAGGCAATGACAGCCTGGGAAGGGAAAGCTTGGCCTGGTCCCAGCACCTTTGATCTCTCACAACTCACTAGCCAGTAAACAGCAAGGAGGACCTTGAACAAAACACTGCAGGGGTGGGGGGGTGGTTGCAGGTGATTTTTCAGTCAAGTGGGAGCCAGAGACCCACACTCAAACCCCACCATCTCATAAACCTTCCAAGGGTGAACCAGCTTCTACTTTTCCCAAAAACTGGTCTGGAATGTCCTGCCTTCCTCAAGGTCTAACGTGTAATAGAGAGAAAAGATGTGTATGGACGGGGTCATCTGGGCACAGGTGCTCCTGGCGTGGCCGGTGACCAGGGGCCTGGGACAGTCCTTTGCAGCATGGTGCTGTGGCCATGCCATAAGCATACTAAATGTGAAATTATATTATTACTTTACAAACTGTAAGCCAAATTTGGTTCCTGAGATCCCAAATCTTATAATTTCTCTCCCATAATAAAGCAAATTAGAATAATATTTCAGTACTATTCTCTTAGCGGTCATCAGCTAACCTTTGGATTATTGAGGACTTTATACATTTCTGCCCTCCACTCAGATGGAAGTGATGCATGTCAAGATTAAACATCCCTAGCCACTTGTCATCAAGGAGCAGGGGCTAGGCCCTCTGCTGTATTTCCTCGTGTGTCTCCTTTCCTCATACAGTGACAGCACGGATTGCTGTCATGAGAAACAGAGTCAGTACAAATAGAACCCTTAGAAGGGTTTTTAGGGGGAGCTGGGGACGTAGCACAGTTGGTGAAGTGCTTGACTTGTAAACGCAAGGCCCTGGGTTCAATCCCCAAGTAACATGGTCCAAGGGAACAGATTTTCTTACTGATGCAGCCTCTCTCTACACATTCACAGATACCTGTCCGGATGTCATGGTTAACACCTTCCACAGAGATGATGGCGTTTGGGATTCCTTTTCCATGTAAATCTCTCACCATGCCTTTAATGCCTCGATGAACCTGCATGGCAAATGGAAGATACAGTAAGTCACTGGCCAGCTCCAGATATCAGCAACATGAGGAAGCGGTCTGTTCACCTAACATCAACTGTGGCCCATGCACAAGAAAGCTTCTCATTGTAATTAAGATCTTCCAGAGTTATAAACATACTAGGCTCTAGAGGTTTCATAAAAATATACCCACTAGGGCTATAGTGGGTAGAGTGCTTTTCCAGCATACATGAGGCCTTGGATTCAATCCCCAGCCCTGAAGAAAATAAAACAACAACAACAATGCTCTAAACACTAAATTTAATTTTAAAAATATTTTATTTATTATTTTTATGTGTATGAGTGTATTGCCTGCATGTATGTGAGTGCACCCATGTTACACAATGCTGCAGAGGTCAGAAGAGGGCATTGGATTCCCCTGTAACTAGAGTTAAGGACGGCTCTTAGCCGCCATGTGGGTGCTGGGAATTGAACCCAGCTCCTCTGCAAGAATAGTCAGTGCTCTTAACCACTGAGCCATCTCTCCAGCCCCTAGAACTTAATTTTAGTAGGAGTATTCATTTGGGTTTGTTTGGGCTCCATGACTTAATAATATAGGAGTTAAAGAGAAAAGGGAAAAAAAATCAGAGGCCATCTAAATGTGACAATTCTATGTAGAGCCTGTCAACTAGCTGTGACAACATGCACTTGTGCCTCAGTCTCCCAGTCTGTAGGACAGCAATTTCTCCAATGATGATCTTTACACATATTGCTGTGTCCGTGCATTTTATCTATAGGGACCCTTTGGCTCACTCAGACCATGGCTTCAGCATGGTCAAGTTGCCACCATCGAGGCCTTTGCTCTTCCCCATATGGAAGAAAGTCTTCCCTTGGAATTCCATGGCTGGGAGAGAAGGTATTTTAACAGCTTCCTGAGGGGGGAGAACTGGTTCACACCTCTGTGCCAGGGACATTTGGAGGCAGACTCAGTTGTTAAGAACCAGGTGCAAGCCCCTGCCGTCTGTGCAGAGGTGCCACCATAAAACCAGGAAGCTGATGCCCAAGCCATGGGGCACAGGCATTGTTCGACTCCCCCACAGCCATGCATTGAAGATGACTGACTTCTGTAGCCAGCCTTGGTATCTTCCTTATACCCAGGGAGATGAAGCTAGAGTTACACAACTAATGTGTACAGACGGCAGGGTATTGTGATTTGACATCTATGTTAGTCGTTACTCTGATTTCTACTTGATCTGATCCTTAGTGGAGCCTCATACTTTGGTTGCATCTCTGCATTAAAGCAGCACTGGTTAGGGCTGGAGAGAAGGCTCAGCAGTTAGCACTGGCTGCTCTCGCAGAGGACCCAGGTTTGATTTCTAGCACCCACATGGCAGCTAAGCCTAGTTCCAGAGGATGTGATGCACTCTTCTGATCTCCAAGGGCATTGCATGACATGGGTGCACTTACATACACGCAAGCAATACTCTCATACACATAAAATAAAGTAAATAATTTTATAAAAATTAAAAATGTTGGGCTGGGCGTGGTGGTGCCCACCTTTAATCCTAGCACTTGGGAGGCAGAGGCAGGTGGATCTTTGTGAGTTCAAGGCCAGCCTGGTCTACATAGTGAGTTCCAGGACAGTCGGAGCTACAGGGAGACCCTGTCTCAAAAAGACACCCCCCAAAATTAAAAATATTAAACTAGCACTGGTCGACTTATTAAAGCTACACAATGGGTGTGTCCTTAAGAATGCGAGTTGCGGAAGGTGTCAGAGAATGACAGGTCCTCCCCAGCCCATATACATGCCCATGGCAAAAAAGCTCCTGAGTACCTCACTCCAAGACCTATGACAGTGACTCTGCAGGCCTGAGGGTGTAACAGGCTGCTTATCTTGAAGCCTGAACTCTACGACCTTAGAAACAGGGCCTTAAAAGAAGTGATTGTGTTCAATGGGCCCCTCGGGATGGGGCTCATTCAACATTACCTGTGTGCCACTGAAAGGAGGGGTATGTGGATATGCACAAGGAGCCCATGTGCAGAGGGTGGGCTCTGTGAGGGGGCAGCTGGAGGACAGCCCTCAGTAAGCCACAGAGAGGCTGCAAAAGGAACCAAGCCATGGCACCTCGTCTTTGTGCTTCCAGTCTCCAGAATGCACATCTGCCTCTTCAGACCTGAAGTCTGTGCGATTCTCCTGTGGTAAAAGGAGACTAAAACAAGACACCTCTGCATGTCGGCTTGGACAACATCACACTCCCTTGCAATGTCTCTGAAGTAGTCTACTCCCAATTTCCTGGAGCAGATTCAGCTGTAAGGCCCAGAGATGTAGCCACAGCACCAGAAGCTGGCACACAAGTCAGGGCTATACAAAGCACCCAAGCCACATGTGACCATGATTTTTTCTCACATCCATAACCTGTTCCTTAGGTAATTCCACCCCTCCTGGCCACACGCCCTCCACACCTGTTCCATGAACACAATCAGAGATTCCCGGTTATTCTCCCATTCCTCAGGCAGCTGGCTCTCGTGCGGGTATTTATCACAGCCCACGTAGATGGACAGCTCAAAACAGTTCGTGTGGAGGTAGCTGAAGTCGTTCATACCTGCCAACCAACCAGACATCTTAGCTGAACAATGCTTCAAGTTGCACAGAGGAGGTGGCAAGAATGTTCAAGAACATTCAGAAGTCTTCAATTAAATAGGAAAGCATCCATAATTTACTATAGGCAAACACAAGAGAGCAAATGTGCCTGGGTGGAGAAGCAGAGAGAAAGGATGCAGCAGGAAGGACTGAGATGAGGACAGATCCACCCACAAGTGTCTCACAGAAGGTAGCCAATACCCGGTGCAATGGAGGCATGAATGTCACAGGAGTAACCAACCACTTTATGATTGGATTTAAGTCTCTGTTATCCTGGGTAAGAACCTATATGGTCACAGGCCATAGGGGAGACTCTACTACTATTATTCTGCTAAATGGACATAGTATTAAACCAACTCCTAATCAGCTCATCTCTAAACCTTCTTTCATCAGAGAAGTTTCTTGCAGCAGATGACGATTAACATAGAGACCCACAAGTGATCAACATACAGAGAATCAAAGACTTCAGAATGCATAGCCCTAAATGAGACACCTGTATCATACCCTTCCCTCCCAAGGCTGGGAGAGCACTGTGGAAGAGGAGGTAGAAAGATCTAATATGCAGAGGTGGGGGATGGATATAAGGAAACAGTGTTTTTCCAACACAACAGGGCAGTTATACATGTGAACTCACAGTGTTTGTGATAGCATGTAAAAGACCTGCTCGAGCTAAAGCCAGACACAATCAAGCATGGAAGTGTAGGTGGGTAAGATGCCTCCACCCTGGCTGAGGAACTATTGACAAATGGTAGCTTCTGGGAGAGGGAGAGTCAGTGTTCTTGAAGAGAGTGGGCTCTGGTAGGTCAGTCATGCTCCAGTAAATGGCTACACACCCAAGAGTATATGTCCATCACAAATTGGACTCAATGGGTTTAAAAAGACAAAAAAGGTCACAAAGTTGGGTGGGCAGAGAAAGGGGGTAGACCTTGGAGGAGTTGGGGAAGAGAGGTAAACATGATCAAAATACATTGTATGAAAGAAATCCTGAAATAAAAGATAGATTGAAGCTGGGCATGGTGGTGCACACTTTTAATCCCAGCACTTGGGAGGCAGAGGCAAGTGGATCTCTGTGAGTTCAAGGCCAGACTGGTGTACATGGTGAGTTCCAGGCCAGCTAGGACTAGAGGGAGACCCTGTCTCAAAAAGACCAAAAAATGATAGATTGAAATAAGACTTCTCTAGATATTGTGTTATTAATGGTAGTTTAGGGGCTACCAAGACGGCTCAGCAGGCGAGGTGCTTACCATCAGGCCAAAGGACTCTACAGCCTACTGCAAAGATAGCTGCAAAGATAGCTGCTCACCCATGTTCATTACTGTTCTTTCTATCCACAACACCAGGAAGTGGAAGCAACCTATATGTGTGCATCAATTGATGAATAGATAATGAAAATATGGTACATTATTATTCAGCTGTTAAGGGAAACAAAATTATCAAATTTGTAGGTATATGGCTAAAACTGGAAACAATCACCCAGGTAACCCAGACCCAGAAAGACAAACGTCACATGTTCTCTCTCGTAAGTAGATGCTACCATTGGGTCTTTAACAGGGAAATCCATAGAAATCAGGAAACTAGTATGGCATCATGGAGCAGATAGTCATGAGAGAAGGGATAGAATGAAGTGCTATAAAGTGGGAAAGGAGAATGATGGAATAGTAAGGGTGAAATGGATTGGACCTGAGACGGCAGGGGAGGGAGGATGGAGAGGGATAACTAAGTGTATGCTATGCTCCTCCCCTGGACACTTCCTTAAGCTGTGTTCTGTAGGTCACTGTATCTTCCCCACAGCTCAGCCAACATAGGCAGCATAGCTCAATCTCACAAATAAGAGAGACTGCAAATGCTGGGAATCTGATCCAGCCTGGTAGCTTAGGGGTTTTCTGGCTATCATCCCCACCCAATGATCCCCAAAGCAGCAGGGATGGGATCCTGACATGAAGATGGGAAGCAGCCCAGCCTGCAGTATGGCTGTCCTCCATATGGGCTTCTGGGGCTGCTGTTATAAATGCCCACGCCCAGCCTTAAAGTAGCCACTCATTCCCCATGGATGGGGAGGCCAGAAGTCCTCAGGTGTGTGTGCTCCTTGCCACGACTCAGGGGAGCACCCTCCCTGCCTCCCAGCTTCTGCTGGCCCATGTCCCCCTCGGCTCGTATCAGCATGTTCGATTCTGCCCTGTATTCTGTATCTGTTTCCTCTTTGTGTCAGTGCTGGGAATGGAACCCAGGTTCTCTGCATGAGCAGCCAGCGCTCTTAACTGCTAAGCTATCTGTCCAGCCTATCCCCTCCCCTCCTTGATATTTCCACTTCTTTTTTTTTTAATTTTTATTTATTTCTGTATGTGTATGAATGTACTGTCTGCATGCAGGTGTGTGCACCCGTGTCGTGCAATGCCGCGGAGGTCAGAAGAGGGTGTCGGATTCCACTGGAACTGGAGTTCTCCTGGAATTGGAGTTTCAGACGGTTCTCAGCCGCCATGTGGGTGCTGGGGATCGAACCCGGGTCCTCTGTAAGAGTGGTCGGAGCTCTTAACCACTAGACCATCTCTCCAGCCCGATATTTCCACTTCTGAAGAGGATGGCTAGCAAGCTATGTTCTACATGACTGAGAGGAGCACTTTTGGTGGGATCAGAAAAGCTCCTCTAATGATCCCTCTAGGGGGCTTCAAGGGTCACAAGGGTCAGTCATCAAAGACCGAAGTGGAGGATGGAAGCTCTGTGTGGACAGAGGAAAGCATGTTCTCCAGGTCAGTCCTCCGAAGGCCTTCCTCCCTGTCTGTCCTCCCTTTAAAGTCAGGCTTTGGGTGTCAAGGGAAATTCTGCATTAATCGACTACCCCATCCCTAAAGTCAGAAATAAGTGGTTTCAAACCTTCAGCAACTATCTCCACTGCATCCCAAACGCCAACCACCAGTGTTCTGACCCCTCTCAAGATAAAGTAAGGCAGAGGAAAGAGAATGGAATAAAAGGGACACAGTGGGATTGAACTCATGGAAACTCCTGGTCCAACTCCAGCTCTACTCATCCATTAACTGCAGTGTGGGGTTACACGGGGCATCTGGGGTCTGTAGCAACTGAGCCACTGGTCAACCCAGGTCTTAACTCTTAAGGGGAATGGACTCCCTCTGAGCATAAATGTATCAGTCCTGCTCCCTTGGGTCCTCCCAGGACTAAAATGTGGTAATTACATGTGGCCTCTCTTTTTGCAAGAAGCGTCTTTGAAGCCCTGGAAACCTGAGGCACAGTGGTAAAATGATGAAATTCTACAGCTCTGGAGGAGTTCAAACCAGGCTCTCTCTGCTGCTGACACCCTACCCTTCAAGTGAGGCCTTGCTCAGAGCACTCAGCACAGAAGGCCCTCAACTGGGAAATGCCACTTCCACTCCTTCCTGTCCTTCCTGTCCTTCCTGTCCAAGGTACCAGGATCTGCAACACAGCTTGACGGTTCTTCTAAACCTTCAGTCCTGGCTGGGGCAGGAGACAACCTTTGTGCTCTCTGTGATTGACATACGTTCCCATTCCTCGCTTCATTCATTAGGGGATGGGGAACTGCTCATCCCATAAGGCCCTGCATGTGGATTCTCCCATGGCACTTGCTGTCCTCATGGCTGACAGTGCTGGTCTGCAGCCAGGAACAGAGCACCCCATGCCATCTTGGAGGTCAAGCCCACACCATCCACGCTGGGCATTTTGAAATGCACCAATCCTGGCTGGTGATCGCTTCACTCCTCACTCACGGCCGCCTGCAGTGCACTGATAATGAGTGAGAAAGAATTGAGCTGAGAGACAGAGGGGAAGCAAGGAAATGAGAAATCACATTTCATTAATCTACAAAGAAATGAATCTGCAGACGCTATCACAGAGGCAGAAAGGATGATGGAAAAGTTGTTACCACATGGCTCTGCCACAAAGTCCCCCAAATAAGTATAACTGACAGAGTAAAAATGCCAAATGTCCCTATGTCCATACATGAGGCCTGCTCTTCTTAATGGCACACGGACCCAACACTGGCAAACTCACCAGTATTTGTGCATAATTTAGTCACAGCAGCCTTAAAAAATAAACATCATTTTTTAAATTTTACATGTATGAGTGTATTGTCTGCATGTATGTAACTGTACTGGTGTTGGCCAGTGCCCACAGAGTCAGAATAAGGCCTCAGATTCCCCTGGAACTGGAGTTAGGGATGGTTGTTAGGCGCCATGTGGGTGCTGGGAATTGAACCCAGGTCCTCTGCAAAATCAGCTGATGCTCTTAACCACTGGGCTTAACCACAGGTCCCCTGCAATAAACATTTTTTACTTAAAGAGTTTTAGACAGGTCTTTAGGGCTAAACTAAACTTGAAAAATTTTAAATGCTTTTTGCTATCAGAAAATTTTCCTGATAAAAGAAAATTTATGTTTATTTTTGTATTTTGTATAGGGCAGTCATTGTAGAGAGAATGTCTCCACTTGAACTGTCACCAAAAAAAAAAAAAAAAAGGTATCTTTCCTGTGTACATTTTGAAAAGACCATGGGAACAAATATTTTTACTTTTAGTTGTGCTCTTTTCCAAGAGGAGAGCCTACTTTAAAAGTGCTTGAATTTGGTCTGGAGAGATAGCCTAGCAGTTAAGAGCACCGACTGCTCTTGCAGAGGACCCGGGTTCGATCCCCATCACCCACATGTTGGCTAAGAACCACCTGTAACTCCAATTCCAGGAGAACTCCAGTTCCAGGGGAATCCGAGACCTCTTCTGACCTCCGTGGCATTGCACGACACGGGTGCCCAGACCTACACGCAGACAGTACATTCATACACATACAAAAATAAATTAAAAAAAAAGTGTTTGAATTTATAGCAAGTAAAATACTATTGAAATTAATTAGCATAGTTAGTGGATAAAAGAATAAGATAGGTTCATGAGATCGCAGGGTGTTCTAATTTCCTCTCCAGTTGCTATGATGAAGTATCTGGACAGAAGCAACTGAGGGGAGAAATGGTTTCCTTGGCTGACAATTCCGGGTTACAGAACAACATTGCAGAGAAATCTCAGTGTCAGGAATTTAAAGCAGCTTAGTCACATCGTATGCAGAGCCAAGAGCAGAGAGAAATAAGCACAGGCACAGCTACTTGCTTGCTGGTGCTCAGCTCCTTTCTCTATTTTTACTCAGTTCAGGACCCTCTGCCTAGGGAGTGGTGATGCCTGCAGTAGGCTGGGTCTTCCCAAATCAATTAACTTAATTAAGACCATCCCCCATGGATATGCCCACAGACCAACCCAATGTAGACAATCCCTCCTTGAACTCTTCCCAGGTGATGCAAGGCTGTGTCAAGTTGACAATTAAAGCTAATCACACAGGAAATTTCACAGTGAGCATACCCTGGGGCAGAAGGTAGGCAATGGGGGACAGAAGCTTATGCTGAGTATTTCCGATCAGCCAGACACAGAGCGCATTCACACTCACCACCTGGGCAATCCTATCACGTACTACAGGGAAACGTCACCCCATTATCACCAGGCCTAATTTACTAATAGAAAAATGTGGGGCTTCAGAGAAAGTAATCCAGGGTCTCATAGCATCTGAATGATACACCCACATTTGAACCCAGACCTACTGGACATAGAATATTTTTCCAGTTCATCCTTGTTTTGACAGTCCTCACAACATGAAGAATATGAGCAATTTGCCCTATGCTGGGGTCTCCAACCCATGCAGAAGACTTCAGGGAACATGCTGGCCTCAACCCTCCTGGGCTAAGAGTCCTGGACTTGGATGGCTCAAGACAGGCAGCAAAGTGCAAACCCTGACATATGAACCACAGGATTTTCTAGCTGCTGCCAAGTGATTTTTGGGTCCCTTTGGGAAGCCATGCCTCATATTTCCATTGCTATTCATCACTGGCTTGGACGCATGCTGTGGGTAACCAGGTAGCCAGCCCGCTAACCACCAGCAGACAACAGATGTGCACAAAACAGTCTTCATCTCACTACACTATCAGGACACACTGGCAGCTCAGTCACTTCATGCATGAGCTGGGATCAGTCCCGGAACCTTTGCAGACCCAAACCTGTGACACTCCCCCAGATCTGAGCAAGCCTAGTGCTCCAGCATCAACATGCCCTGCCCCTTCACTAGGTTTTCTTTTGAGTTCAATTTGCCACTCAGTCTACTTTCTGTCATCTCTAGTCCTATGAAATCTGAGTATCTCTCTCAGTTTCTTGTTGGGCAGAGTCACAGCAGTCTTCAGGTTCACTAATTCATAAAATGAGGAATAAGTCCAATCAACTTCTGAGAACACATTAAGGGTTAAAAGGGAATCTTTGTAGAGTACAAGGTGGAAGCCACTGATGACAACTGTAATGAACATAATGACAGAAAGGGATCTTGGGAGGAGACTTAGAAGAAGGTTCCCTCTGCACTCAAAGTCTGTGATGTAACACTGATTTTTTACTTGACTGGATCTAAAGTCCTATGTGACATACACCTGGGCCTGTCTATGACAGGGTTCGAAATTGGCTTCATAGAGGTGGGAAAATCTCCCCTTAACCGTGGGTGGCACCCTGTCATGGAACAGCATCCTAGACAGAAAGGAAAGGAAAAACCACCTGAGCACCAGTATTCATGTCTGATTCCTGACTGCAGATGCCACGTGACCAGCTACCTCGGGCTCCAGCCGCAGTGCCTTCCCTGCCATGATGAACTGCACTCTCAAGCTGGAAGCCAAAGAAAACCCTTCCTTGCTTAAGTTGCTTTTGCCTTAAGGTGTTCTGTCACAGCACCAAGGAGAGTACCTATTACACAATCCATGATCATTTGGTGGCACGATGCTAGACAAGCAGATCTGGGACTTACTGCCAGCCACAGTATGCCAGGAAGCCCCATTGACAGTGCCCTCCTCTTTCTGAAAGTCTTCTGTGTGGCACACTCGCCTCCTGGCATCTGTCATGAGGCGGTGAGTGGATGCGTAGGAGTAGGCCAGCCAGCGGAACACGTGATCGTCGGGTGTTGGGGTGTGCTCTTGGGTCTTCCACAGGGACCGTACCATGTCATAGGGGTAGGCCACCACCAGCTCACCCCCCTGCAGGTTGCCTCCCAGCACAAAGGGGATCTTCTCCATCCAGGCAATGACTGCTCTGGTCTCCACAGCCACCTGAGAATGTACAAAATTGACAAAGAAAGGGAAATTGCTTCACCTCTCTAGCTGATGACACATGCCTTTAATCCCAGCACCCAAGAAGAATCAGAGGCAGGACAATTACTGTTGAGTTTGAGGCCAGCCTGGCCTACATAGCAAGTTCCAGGCCAGCCAGGGCTATATAGTGAGACCCTGTCTCAAAGAGAAAAGTCAGGGGGTGGAAAAAAGTAGTAATTTTAAAGAATAATATTAGCAATAATTAGAATCTCAAAACATATCCTGAGAAAACTGATCTTTGTGGACAAGGGATAAATGTTTAGTTTCCAGTGCAACACATACCAGGGAATCCTGAAAAGGTGTTAAGGTGACATCATCCTGTGATGTAGTGAACCCCTGGGTGAGGAACTGTCCTGGTTACTTTTCTGTTGCTATGACAAACACCATGATGAAAAAACAACTTGGGAAAGAAATGGTTTATTGTATCTTACATCCAAGGCACAGCCCATCTTTGAGGGAAGTCAGGCAGGAACTCAGGGCAGGAAAAGAATCACAGACCATGGAGGAACACTGCTTACTGACTTGCTCTTCTGGCCTGTGCTCAGCCTGCTTTCTTATACAACCCAGGACCACCACCTGCCCAGGAGTGGCACTGGCCTCCCCATATCACTCAACAATCAAGAAAATGCCTCACAGACATGCCCACAGTCCAGTCAGGTAGAGGAACTTCCCCAACCAAGGTTCCCTCTTCCCAGGTATGTCAACTTGACAGCTGAAGCCAACCGTGACACCCATAACTACAGACACCATGAGAGCAATGTTATGTCTCCTGGTGGAAGGCAAGTGCAAGCGTGCACCAACAGAGGCCACTCAGGAAAGCAGGCCCACATAGGTGGTGGTGTGCAGACCTCTGCTCTGTCAGGTTTCAGTTAGACTCAAAGTCACTGTCCATTTCCAGAAACAAGAGAAGGACGTGTACATGGCATCACAGGAATGCAGCCAGCAGCTGTTCATTCAGAGCCTAGCAGGCTGTGAGGACATAAAGTAGATGAACAGCTAGAGCTCAGAGAAAAAGAGAAAGTGATGGAGGGGTGACCTGTAGTTAAAGAAGACTTAACAGATCTAGAAACCAGTAGACGTGGATGGGCTTATCGGAATCTTGACTTGAACAACCTGAGGGATAAGATGGGATGAGAGAGAGACAGAGAGAGACAGAGAGACAGAAAGAGAGACAGAGACAGAGAGTTAGTTCACCGATTACCATAATAAAGAAAATGGGAACATTGACCAGACACCTCATTATATTAAGAAATAACTTATGTAGTACTGCAGAGATGGCTCAGTGGTTAAAAACACTTGATGACTGGAGTTTGATTCCCAGAACCCACATAAAAAGCCAGCCTCAGTGGCCTTTATCTGTACTCCCAGCACTCAAGGGACATGGGAGGGCTAGCCTAGACTACGCCAGTGTGGTGTGGCAGAAACAGCAAGAAAGACCCATCTGAAGAAGGTGGAAAGAGAAAACTCCTGAAAGCTGTCTTCTGACTTCTGTACCTGTGCCGTCCATGGTACCATACACCCATGCACACCCACCACATGGGAAATACAACTTTAAAAAGAAATTACTCGGGCTGGAGAGATGGCCTAGCGGTTAAGAGTGCCGACCGCTCTTACAGAGGACCGGGGCTCGATCCCCAGCACCCACATGGCGGCCGAGAACCGTCTGAAACTCCAATTCCAGGAGAACTCCAGTTCCAGGGGAATCCGAGACCCTCTTCTGACCTCCGCGGCATTGCACGACATGGGTGCACAGACTTGCATGCAGACAGTACATTCATACACATAGAGAAATAAAATTTTTTTAAAAATTAAAAAAAAAGAAATTACTCATTTTAATATAATAATGGTAATATCTCATGTTTTTTTTTAATTTTTTTATATTATTTATTTCTGTATGTGTATGAATGTACTGTCTGCATGCAAGTCTGTGTACCCGTGTCGTGCAATGCCGCGGAGGTCAGAAGAGGGTCTCAGATTCCCCTGGAGCTGTCTCGGTGGGTTCTCGGCCGCCATGTGGGCGCTGGGGATCGAACCCGGGTCCTCTGCAAGAGCGGTCGGTGCTCTTAACCGCTAGGCCATCTCTCCAGCCCATATCTCATGGTTTTAAAGGACAGCCCCTGTATTTTAGAGATACCTGCTGACATATTTACAAATGAAATGATGCAATGCACGGCTCTGCTTTAGTAAGAGGGGAGGGCGGAAGCGTGGCTGGTGTTATAGAAGAGACAGGAGCTGGGACGCGTCAAAGCTGGCATGCGTGCATGTGGGCCCTTTCTCTAGTTTTGTATATTTGACTTTTTATGAAAAAAATTAAGGCAAAAAGGAGAAAACTAGCAATGTTAAAAGTTTAAGTTAAAAGTCTGGCATAAATACAGACATGTGGATCAAGTCAGATTATAATAAATTACTAATCGACACAAAGATAACTTCAGCAAGCTAGAGCCGAGGACCACCGAGGAGCAGACACTGGGAATCACTTACCTGTGCTGACTCACGGGTAAAATGGACTTGCTGGGCTTTGATAAGTTTTATTTTGTTTTCTTAAGCATACCATAGGCCTTGGATCAGACTAATCAGCTACATTCCCTAATGTAGCTCATCACACAGAATCCATACTGGTAGATGCTGTGAACCCAAGACCTGGGTCTCAGAAGCAACTGCTATGCTCTTGCATGGTCTTGCCCTCCCCACTGCTTCCTAGACAGGGCCAAGCTCTTGCCCTCGGTGAGACCAGTCTCCTTCCTTCTCTTTTGGCTCAATAATATGTAAAGACCTAAAAATAGTTTGTTTTCACTTTTTTGGCATTTTTTTCCACTCAATTTACATTCCTAAGATCTGTCCCTGGTTTTGATGAAAGCTATTGTTCGGGATTTTTTTTCCCCTTTTACTAGGAAGAATTTTTTTTATATATGTGGATGTTGATGGACAGTGAGTAATCTTCAACCTTTTGCTATAAGGAACAGTGTGCTTAGATTCTTGTCATCTGCAGTCTGGTACACACCTCGCCAGAGCTGGAATTGTATATAGCATCTCCCCAGAAATCCCTCTCGCATCTATCATCAGAAGTGGAAATGTGTATGTATCTTGTAATTACTGAAAGCTGAACATAATTTCATAACTGGTGCCAATGACAAATTCATACTGCTCAGGGGTGATCACTTTGTTTCTTTACAATTTGGTAGTTGTAAAGAAATACAATTTAATGATTTCTACAAAAGATCTCCAACATACCAACTTACGAGGTAGTTATTATCTAGTACCTTTGGACAAAACAAGAAAAAAAAATGATGGCTTTGTCTCTTTATTCCCTTTCAAACAAATACCACAGGTGTCCTTTGTCCCCCTGAAGCCCTACAAATGAGAGGTATTTCTACTCACCGTGGCATTTTCTGACAGAAACCACTCAGGGATAGCAATGCAATGGTTGGGAACTTTCCTTGGGACGTTCTGCCGGTCCTCTGCCTCCCAGAGCAGCGTGTTTAAATCCGGAAAGTTGTTGTTGATATCGATCCCATCATGGGTCCAGCGTCCCAGGGACCAGCCTCCCAGCTCAGAGCCCTGGAGAAGATTCAGAATGTGAAGAGCTCACAGATTGCAGGAGAACCCAGGCTCATGCCATGCATGCTGCACCCAAGTCCATCACTTGCCTGTGTCTCTAAGAACCTGGAAACTCTGGGACCCAAAGAAGGAATCACCAGATAATATGGGAAAACCTATTAGCATTTGATGGGGAAAGGATGATACAGCTACATCACTCCAAAGAAAATACCCAGAGACCAGCCATGCCATCTGGCCTTAGCTCTCTTCTCTCCCCTTCCCCTCCCTATTCCTCCAAACCTCTGACTATTAATAAGCCTAGGACTAGAACATGGCAGTGTCACATAAAACTAACAGAGCACCAATGCATTCTCCCTCCCCTACCTGAAATCCTGGCCTGAGAGTTAGCGTTGCAAACCCCTAACAGGAATCTGCAACAGGATCAGCAAACAGAATTAAAGCACTCTGCTTTAAACTTGGATTTGATAGGCACCACTGTTTATACAGGGTCTATTTTATTCCAGCAAATAGAAAATAACAGTACTGATTCACAATGTGATACAACACACACAGAATCTATAATTATTTATTTATTTTATACATACCTGTGACCTATACAAAATCCATACTACAATCAGAAGATAAAATATAAACAATATTGCAGAAGAATAAAAACAGCTCTCCTTAGGGACTGGTGAGCGGGTTAGAGGTAACAGCCAAGGCTAGCACGTGCCTCAAATGGCTTGGCCATCACAAGGTGCTACTGCATCTGTTCTGGCCATTGGCTACATAGCAATGTCACTCATGTGGACGCTCTCCAGTTTGTGGGCACAGCCCTCTCTCAGGGTCACCATAAGTTTCAATTCCTGTTTTTCTAATCCCTCAGAAAGCTTGGGGCTTCCCAGCCTCAGCAAAGACACACTCAGAAAGAAGATGTGAGGGGCCGGGGAGATGAGTCAGCTGGTACTGCCCCTGCCATGCAAGCGTGAGTTGCTGAATTGTATGCTCAGCACCCAGGTAAAAAGCCGGCAGTGGCAGTGGGTGCAGGCCATCCCAGCACTGGGGAGCGAGAGAGAATCGGATCCCTAGTGCTCTCTGGCCAGCCAATCCAATTGAATCAGTGAACTTCCTGTTCTATGAGAGGTCCTGTCTCAAAAAATAAAGAGGAGGGGCTGGAGAGATGGCTCAGTGATTAAGAGCACTGGCTGCTCTTGCAGAGGACCCAGTTTGATTCCCAGCACCCACATGGCAGCTAACAACCATCTGCCATCACTCCAGTTCTAGGGGATCTGATGTCCTCTTCTGACCTCTGTAGACATTGCACAACACTGGTGTACCTACTTACACACAGGTGATTTGTTCATACACATAAAATAAAAATAATAAATAAATAAAGTGGAGATGCTATCAAAAAAGATACCCAGCAACAACCTCAGGGCCTCTACACACACATGTACACACATGGATTACATATGTGTCTGCACATACATGCACCACATGCACACACCAAAAGCAGGGGCACTTTAAGATTCCAGTGAACTCAGACTAAGCATACTCTGTGCTGGGGCCCTGGGTTGAGTCAGATGAGGGCTAACAAACTCACCCCTTCATAGGCCTTCTCATAGCCATCCGGGTTGAGGGAGGGGAGGATATGGATCCGGGTCTCCTCCACCAGGCGGACAATGCGTGTGTTCCCTGCCAGGTACTCTTGGCACAGGAACTGCAGCAGCAGCAGCAGCAGCTCACGGCCCAGCACCTCATTGCCATGGGCCCCTGCGATGTAGTGGAACTCGGGCTCACCTTCACAGAGACAGAGACACAGGCTCCTGCAGGCATGTATGCAGCCACATGGGGCCTGGCGGGGTTTGGAATGACATTAAGCTCACCTTACAGCCATATATGTACTTTCAAATAAACCCCTAATATTATATCAGGATAATTTTTTATTTTTTATTTTCATTTTATGTGTATGAGCGTGTTGCCCACATGTGTGTAAGTGTACCGTGTTATGCTGTGGCCACGAAGGACAGAAGAGTGAACAGAGCCCCTGGAACTGGAATTATATATAGGTGGGTGGCTGTTAGCCACCATGTGGGTGCTGGGATTCAAACCTGGGTCTTCTGAAAGAAAGGCCAGTGCTCTTAACCACTGACTCACTCCTCCAGCCCCTAGGATAATTATTTTATGCCCAAATATTCAAGTCTGTAAGAAAAGCCATCGCAAGTCCTAACCAGCAAGAGCCACAGGGTGCATGCACATTATTACTTAGCAAGAAAAGAGAAAATAACCCAGTCTCAAGGGTTCAAGCTAGACACAAGCCACAGCAAGTACTTTTTATTTATGGGATGAAACTTTTCTTCCCGTTAAGAACTTCCCATTAAGTTTTACAAGGAGCCAAAAAAATGACAGAATGCAAGAAGAAAATAGCCCTTCAGGGCAAGTCATCAGGGACATAACTTGGTTAGTGGACTGAGTATTTTCTCTTTCAAAGCAAAGCTTCTGCAGGGCATGGTGGTGCACATCCTCAATCTCAGGACTCAGGAGGCAGAGGCAGGTGGATCTCTGTGAGACTGAGGCTAGCCTGGTCTAGCAAGTTAAAAAAAAAAGCTTAACTTCTGAAATGAGAGTAGCTGTGACTTAGTGTATAATATATATACATATATATGTTTATATATATATATATATATATGTGTGTGTGTGTGTGTGTGTGTGTCTGTGTGTCTGTGTGTGTGTGTGTTTCCCTAAAATTCATGTTTAAATCAAGACTCTGTGATAGCATTAAAAGGTGGAGCCTATAAGGAGGGGATTTGGGATCATTATTTTTTTTTTTTTTTGGCCTTTTCGAGACAGGGTCTCCCTGTAGTCCCAGCTGTCCTGGAACTCACTTTGTAGACCAGGCTGGCCTTGAACTCACAAAGATCCACCTGCCTCTGCCTCCCAAGTGCTAGGATTAAAGG
>VZQC01002209.1:1581761-1622195 GCA_009823505.1 Rhizomys pruinosus
AAGAAGAAGAAGAAGAAAAACCAGGCCCACCTCTGACATCAGATTTGCTGGTATCTCAATCTTGAAGTTCCCAGCTTCCACAATTGTGAAAAATAAATTCCTGTTGTTTATAAGAGATGCAGTCTGGGGTATTTTCTTACAGCAGCTGAACAGATTCAGACATTGGACTGTCTGTGTATCATAGTCCAAGCTGCTATGTGTGGGGAAGTGTGATTTTATCCACAGGTGAAGACTTTACCCCTGGAAAGAAGCTGCAGAGATGAACTCTGGAGACAGGGAGGGCCGCTAAAGTTGAACAAGTTAAACATATCTTTGGATTTAGATTTCAGTGGATTTGAAAGCACTCCCAGTTTTACCAACAAGAGAACCAAAGAAGTCCACCCAGCCTGCAGGGGCTCAGAGTAAAGATCACTGCATTTGAAAAAGCTGACGATTAAAGACAGGGTTGCGCATCTTCCAAAAATGGGGTAGCTCCTATGATTTGAGCCATTCATGAATCATGAAGTCCAGCATATTCTAGAAGGAGTCTGAGTTCTCCTGTATCTGGTTATTGGCTGCAAAGGTAGGGAGTACCTCTGAGTTAGATCTGGTCCCTTTGCAGCAAAGGTATTTATAACTCAAAGAGCTTTGCAGCCCTCGTCTTAAGATGACAGGTTCACAGGAGCAAAATCCACTTGTCTATGTGCAATTTGCCTATCTAAAATGGATGTGGAGTGGGTGGCTCATGTCCTCAATCATATATGCTCCCATGGCAGGAGAAGTCTTCCAGCTGGATAAGGAGGTACTGGGAGAAAACACCGTCAAGCCGGTGGGGGCCTTCCTTACCAACTTCATGCTCCCCAGGACGGTCAGAGATCTCCACAGCATACAACTTGAGGCCCTGGCGGCTTTTGCCAATGTTGTAAATTCTGGTGATATTGGGGCACATCTCATTCACAACCTTCATCAACTAAAATACAAGGCAAATTAAGAGTTTTAAGTGATGATGGCTACATACCAAAGAGGCAGAGCTCACAAGAGGACCACTATCTCCAAACACCCCTAACTCTCCTCTCCTCCTCAGAGTCTGCAACCCCTCTACATAGGACACCTTTTCAGGTCCCCTGTTTCCCAGGATAATACACACCTTTCCAGGAAGACTGTGTCCTTTGGGCCATCTCCTCTGGGAGAAGCTCCTGGCCACTGTCCACTCTGGGCCTGCTCCCAGTACACCTGCTTGTGGTTATAACCTCATGCTATAGCCGGAGTGCCTGCATCTTCAGCTTCAGTTGTCCCCTAGTCACCTAGCTGATGATACTTCTGCTACTGTGCAGAATCCCAATAGAGTAAGGCATCTTCGTCAGGTGGGGTTTCTCAGCTCCCCTGCTGTGGTCATTACTGTCTCACTCTAATCTCCTTCTTTCTTAGTTAGTTACCTTTGGATATCCATTGCCCAAATAAATGTCATTTGAGTATTTTTTCGTAATCATCGAACACCTACGCTGAGGAGATACACAGGGTTTCTTCCCTTCTGGAGCTGGTACTGCAGCAGGAGGGAGACATGGGGTGATTGAGTTCATGAGTTCAAAATAAGGAGCGTGGGCTGGACAGATGGCCTAGCGGTTAAGAGCGCCGAGCGCTCTTACAGAGGACCCGGGTTCGATCCCCAGCACCCACATGCGGCGGAGAACCGTCTGAAACTCCAATTCCAGGAGAACTCCAGTTCCAGGGGAATCCGACACCCTCTTCTGACCTTTGCGGCATTGCACGACACAGGTGCACAAACTTGCATGCAGACAGTACATTGATACACATACAGAAATAAATAAATGCCGGGCGTGGTGTGGCGCACGCCTTTAATCCTAGCACTTGGGAGGCAGAGGCACGAGGATCTCTGTGAGTTTGAGGCCAGCCTGGTCTACAGAGTGAGTTCCAGGACAGCCAGAGCTACAGGGAGACCCTGTCTCAAAAAGACCAAAAAATAAAAACAAAAAAACAAAATAAGGAGCGCACAGGGCAGCTGTGGACAACCCGTCTCCTGGGGTTAACTGGAGAGCAAAGCAGGCTGCAGCAGAAAAGAGAATTATCCACATGCCATGGGTTAGATGTTTTTTTTAGGATCAGCTCATAGCACCGACAGAGTTGGTCTATGAGAATACCATGAACTGCCAGGGGAGGTAGTGAGGACTCTGCTAGCCACAGGAGAGCAAGCTGCCCACAGGGACAGAGGACTAGAGACATCCTTTCCTCAGAGGCGGCCTCATGTCTCATCCCTGAACAGTGCCTGTAATGCTGGCTGATGAGAAGCTTTGATTTTGTGAGCGAATGTTTTTTTATAATCCTCTTACTGCTACTTCATGCCTGCCTCTTATAGCCACAACCTACACCATGGTGGAAGAGACCATGACCCAGATATTAGAGGAAGCCTCATATTGTCTTCCCTGAATGCAATGGACGTGAGAAGATTCTTGGGTCCTGAGTCACCAGAATCCTCTCTCCCTTCATGCTCTATCTGCTGGAGTACTTTATCCTGAGCCTGCCTTCTCCCACATGGTGGCTGTTAAATGAACTGGATGCCACTGGGTCATAGTATCGAAATCAATTTTGCTTCATGAGACCATGAGAGGTTGAAGAATCTTAACCAATGGGAAGGCAAGGCCTTTACAGTCCTCCCTGCACGGTGACACTCTGGACTATTCAGAGGATTTCTCCTGTAGCCACCTGCCCCATGAAGGACATGGGTGTTGATCATTTGCTCTTCCCAAGAGGGCCATCCACAGGGCTGACTTTCTCTACTTCAACACAACAACTCCTGGGGGCTGGAGAGATGGCCTAGCGGTTAAGAGCGCCAACTGCTCTTGCAGAGGACCCGGGTTCAATCCCCAGCACCCACATGGCGGCTGAGAACCGTCTTTGACTCCAGTCCCAGGGGAATCGCGAAGCCCTCTTCTGACCTCCGCGGCATTGCACGACACGGGTGCACAGACCTACATGCAGACAGTACATTCATACACATAAAAATAAATCAATAAAATTAAAAAAAAAGAAGTCATTCTTTTTCTTTTTTCTTTTTTTAACCCAGATCTTTACAGTAAATGTAAGTCCTGGTGATTAAACCTAGATTAAGGATCTCTCTCTCTCTCTCTCTCTCTCTCTCTCTCTCTCTCTCTCTCTCTTTCTCTCTCTCTCTCTCCCTCTCTCTCTTTCCTTTTGGTCTTTTTGAGACATGGTTTTTCTGTACCCCCAGCTGTCCTAGAACTTGCTATGTAGACCAAGCTGACCACAGAGATCTACCTGCCTCTGCCTCCTGAGTGCTGGGATTAAAGGCATGCACCACCATACCTGGCTAAGCAATAGAATTTCCATCGTGATCCCAGAGCACCCATTCTCAACAGGGATGAAGAAACTGGTTCTCCAGGCCTGAAACATCTGAGATTCATAATGCATTTTGGCTCCTCAAAGCTCAAGACCGCTGAATAAACCTTAAAATTTGATACGATGGAAAGGAAAGTGACTAAGGAAAGACTGTTTTAAAAGGCTCCTTGGGGGGCAGGAAAGAAACACATTAGAGAATACCAGGGTTTGCAGGACATGTTTGTTTCTTCTGAGATAGAAAGCTCTTCACCATCCTAGTGTCTATGGAGGCTTGGGCTCCTCCCTTCCCCGCTACTGAAGGAGACAGAATAACAAGCCTCTTTTCTAGTAATCCCATTTCTGGTAATACATCTGATGGGAACTGCTCATAAGGAATGCTAAAATTACATATGATGATACTTGTGGTGATATGTTTCTACTTTGTCACATTCATTAAAACTTGGGAGATACTCAAACACTTCAGAGAAGGAAAAAAAAAAAGCTGAACTATGATGCATCCACCCATAAGACCACATGGCAGCATTATAACTGCAGTTATGGGAAGGGAAAGTGAGGCTCCAATGTTAACTGAGATAGAGAGCAGAGACTGCAGTTATGAAATGGGGGAAGGTGCTGGGTCCAGTTAACTGAGAGGCACAGAGCAGAGATGAGGCTGTGTTCTAATCAAAATCTTGTAGAATCTGTGAACACGAGGTCACACACTGGACAAGAATGCATGGCTGTGATGTGAGTGTGTGCATCCCCCTAATTCTGGAAGAACCCAAGACCCAATTCCAGAAAATATAGAAGCAGAGCCCTTAAAGGCTGATTAAGTCACACAGGCTCTGCCCTTACAAGTAGAATTGGTGTCCTTATATATGGCTGTGTCCATAAATGGTCTGAAAGACAAAAACCACATGATCATCTCAATTGATGCAGAAAAAGCCTTCCACAAAGTCCAACATCCCTTCGTGCTTAAAGTCCTAGAGGGAATTGGACTGGAGGGATCATTCCTCAACATAAAGCCATATACAAGAAACCCACAGAACATCATCCTAAATGGACAAAAGTTAGAGGGATTCCCCTTAAAGGTCAGAACTCGGCAAGGCTGCCCCCTGTGGCCACTCCTCTTCAATAAAGTACTTGAAATGTTTGGTAGAGCAATAAGGTGAGAAAGCGAAATTAAAGGAGTAATAATTGGAAAAGAGGAAGTCAAACTATCCCTTTTTGCAGACAACATGATAGTTTATCTAAGGGATGCTAAAAACTCTACCAGAAAACTCCTAGAAATGATTGTTTCAGTAAAGTGGCAAGATACAAAATTAATCTAGAAAAATCAGTAGCCTTTCTTTACACCAACAAGCAACTGAAGAAGGAATACAAGGAGACCTTCCCACTCACAATAGCCTCAAAAACAATAAAATACCTAGGAACAAACCTAACCAAAGACACCAAAGATCTCTACAACAAAAATTATAAACCCCTGAAGAAGGAGATTGAAGAAGACATCAGAAGATGGAAAGACCTCCCATGCTCATGGATTGGAAAAATAGTATAATAAAAGTGTCCATTCTACCCAAATTAATATACAGATTCAATGCAATCCCAATTAAAAGCCCCAAGACTTTCTTCACATGCTTGGAAAAAAATCCTTAAATTCATATGGGAAAACAAGACCCTGAATAGCCAAAGCAACCCTGAGTGAAAAGAGGGGGGAATCTCTATACTAGACTTCAAACTATACTACAGGGCTATAGTCATAAAAAACAGTCTGGCACTGGCACAAAAACAGACCTGTAGACCAATGGAACACAACTAAAGATCCAAACTTGAGCACATACAATTTCAGCCAACTCATATTTGACAAGGGGGCCAAGAAGACACAATGGAGACAGCATCTTCAGCAAGTGGTGTTGGCAAAACTGGATCACCACTTGTAGAAGAATAAAGTTAAACCCCTACCTCTCACTCTGTACAAAAATCAACTCCAAATGGATCAAAGACCTCAATGTGAAACCCAAAACTATGAAGGTGATGGAAGAAAAAGTTGGCAGCAACCTACAAGACATAGGCATAGGAAAAGACATTCTAAATTAGACAGCAGCTGTGCAGGAAATAAAGCTGACAATTGACAAGTGGGACCTTATTAAACTCAAAAGTTTCTGTACAGCAAAAGAAACAATCAGGGAAGTAAAGAGAAAACCCACAGAGTGGAAGGAAACCTTCACTGATGATACATCTGACAGAGTATTAACTTTCCATAATACATAAACTAACTAAACTACTAAAACAAAGAAGTAGGGGCCTGGAGGATGGCCTAGAGGTTAAGAGCACCAACACGCGTCTTGCAGAGGACTGGGGTTTGATTCCCCAGCAACCCACATGGCGGCGAGGAACCAGCTTTTAAACCTCCAGTTCCAGGGGAATACAACACCCTCGTCTGACATCCGGGCATTGCACGACACAGGTGTACAAACCTACATGCAGACAGTAACATTCATAACAAAAAAAAATAAAATTAATTAAAAATTATAAAAATTAAATGATAAAAAAACAAAGAAGTAAGAAAACAAAGACTCACTCAAAGATGGTGTAAAGAGCTGAAAAAGACTTCAACAGTGAGGGAATAGAGATGGGCTAGAAACTCTTAAAAAAGTTTCAACATCACTAAATAATTAAGGAAATGAAATTAAAACCACTTTAAGATAACATCTCACTTCTAAATAAGCAAGCTAGGAATCAAGAAAACTAAAGAGACAAAATGCTGGAGAGGTTGTGGGGAAAGGGACACTCATCCACTGCTGGTGGGAATCAAACTCATGACAACCATTATGGAAAGCAGTGTGGAGAACCCTTAAAAGACTTCAAATGAGCCTACCACCTGCCCACCATACCACTCCTAGGTATGTACCTCAAGACTCATCTACTGCAGAGATACATGTACAGCCAGGTTTGATTGCAAGCTCTCTTCACAAGAGTGAAGAGCTGGAAGCAAACAAAAGTGACCCTCTAAACTGATAAGTGGATAAGAGAAAATGTGGTAACATCTACACAATAGAGTTCTGATCAGCAGTAAAGAATAGACAAATCATGAAACTTGAGGTAAATGATGGAACTAGAAGAATTATGTTAAGTGAAGTACCACAGTCCCCAGAAAAACCAAAGATGAAGTGGTTCCCCATCTTGGGATGCTAGCAGTCCACAGTACCTAGTTTGTAAGCAAACTTAGCAACAATTAATGTTAATAATTCCTCTGATCTGAAAACTAATTGTGCTCTTATATTGTGAGATCCTAGAACAGGTTCTAGAACTAACGTACCATTTATTTTTCAGACGTTTGGATTTTTTGTATGTGATGGTAGGCATGTGGATATACATATTTTAGAGTAACATAAAATTAAAAGGAGGGGCTGGAGAGATGGGCTCAGGGGTTTAAGCACCGACTGCTTTCAGAGGACCCCGGTTCAATTCCCAGCCCCACATGGGGCTAAGAAACTGTCTTTAATGCCAGTTTCCAGGGAAAATGACACCCAAATAATGAGGAGAGGAGGGAAGTGACAATTCATGCCATCACTGCATTCTGACCTGGTGTGCAAATCCTACATGCAGATGAGTATATGCATACACATAAAAAAATAAATAAAAATTAAATGAAAATAAACCAAATCAAGAATATTTTTTTATATGGAAATAGACATACAGTTTTGGTTTTCAGAGATACAATTTTAATATAGGTGCGATGTATCAGCTGGTGTAGCTTAGCCTTTCTGGGATCTTAAACGACCCATGCTTAATGTCCATACCAATTTGGCCAAGGATTAAGGATAACGTTTGTTCCTTGCCCTCAGAGGTCAACTAATTCCTCAGGGGACTATGCATGGGGCAACTTCTTGAAATGTTCTGCAAATGTGGAGTCACCAGCTTCCTGTATAGGGAGGTCTTGGAGACCACTGAATGGGACTTCGCCAGTGTCCCAGCTATAAAGAGAAATTCTGCTCATACTTCAAAAGGGAAGCCTGATCGAGCAAGACCTGACTTTTTCCTCAAGTGGATGGAACTGGAAATGAAAAGCCAAAAGGAGCCAGGGGCTCCCACCCACCCCCAAAAAAACCCCCAAGCGACCCCTGAGGACAGATCCTCAAGTGACCTTAAAAAATAAAAACCTGGTTAATCTGGGAGTAACTGTATGGCCTTAGCATCAACAAAGGAAAGTATAACCAGAAATAATCAGTAAAAGGTCTGGAGAAATTAACTTCAGATATAAAACTTGAAGATCTTAGTAAAAAGACAAAAAAAAGGAAAAAAAAGAAAGAGATATCACTGTTTGGTTTTGGCCTGTCTTCAATTCTACTGGCAAGGTTGCATCTGCTTCCTCGTGGTCCACTAGCTCTTTTGCCAATTCTTCACAAGACATGAGCACAGCTTTTTAAGACCCTCCAATATGGACTGAAAGACTCATGTCTTCCAGAATCCTCCAAACCTTCAATCCCAGATGGGGACTACTGAGATAATCCAGCTTGTGGACGTGAGCAGCTACGGGCGTTTCACGCCTCCTTACCGAGTCATAGCCTGCCATTGTTGGACGACCCAGGCTGTACTCACTGGAGGCCAGTCAGAGAGATCAAGACAGGATGGTGGTTAGTACTGGACCTTATTTGGGGGACCATGGGAAGTAAAGACCCAAGTGTGCGAGCACAAGGCAAGATGTGATGTTGTTTGGTGCTTGCCAAGAAGGAGACCTTCAAACATTCCCTTAAGAAAACATGACATCTGTTTTAAGCAGACAACAAAAAAGAAAAGAAAAAGAAAATCCTCCAACTCGGTGTATATATATTTAAGATAATTATAGATATATAATAAATATATATTATATATATATATATATATATATTTCAAGTTGGAGAGAACAACAACAACAAAAGAACTGGGAAAAAAAGACTGAAACAGTGAAGTTCTCCCCAAAACAATAAGCCTCTGCTTTGAAAAAAAAACCAACAACAACAAAAACAAACTCTGGAAAGACTCAGAAAAAGATGCAAGACATGTATGGCAAAGTGCAAGAACTCAGGGCATGGAAAGGGAAGTGACTCTAAATTTGATTGAGAAATGATATATGATGTATGGAAATAGTTTAATAACAATAATAAATTTTAAAAATATAAAATAAATGGGTGTGTGGAAACAGGGTAGGGTATTTTGTCTTTCTACACACAGGAGTGTAGAAACAGACAGAGCCCCATATTGGCAGTAGAGAGCAACCTCACCAGAGAAGCTGCAGTTGCCCTGACTCCAGACTGCCAATCTCCATAACTAGAAGAAATCACCATCTATTGCTGAGAAATTATTCTATCTTGGGACTTTAAAAAAATTTATAAAGAGACTAAGACAGGAAGCATATATGAAAATTGCTGCTTCAACAGGGCACTGAGTTTATAGACTCTTTTCTTAGGCTTGGGGTTGTATATTGTTTGTCCATGATGAATGGGGACAAGTATCCCATCACCACTCATCAAAGAAGTTTCTTTTGCAACAGATGAGATTATTACAGAATTCCACAACTGGTCACACACAGAGATTGACTGTAAACTGCCCACGGCTAAGCGGCACATCTACAACGCCACCTCTAAGACTCACAGAACATAGAACACGGAGTAAAGAGAACACTAATGCATCTCTCAATTCTTACCAATGAAGCTCCCTCATGTAACGGAGAGCCAGGAAACAAAATGCCACAAATGTTCAATGTGTAGAGAATAAGAATCTGCAGAAGTGAATCCTTGGACAGGACTCTTACATTAAACTCCACCCACCCAGGGTTCAGGGAGCATTGTGGAAGAGGGGGCAGAAGGATTGTAAAAGCCAGGAAGGAGGTGCATGATCACATGGAAACAGAGTCCTAAAGGCTCCTGGGACCTCGGCACATATGAACCACCAGCAATGCCATCAGCAGGCACAAGACCCATGAAAGCTCAAGCAGATGAAAACTCAGCTCAGAACTGTGGAAATGGGCAGCAGACCCCAACCTTAGCAGGAGAATTATTGGCAACTAATTATTGCTAGGTGAGGGAAAGCTGATCTTCTTAAATGGAAAGACTCTAGATAGGCTGACTAGACCCCAGTGGATGAACTTGCACCGAGGAACTTTGGGGGACACTAACTTGATGTGATAGGCCTTAACACAAATGACAGAATGTATGAATTCCAGTGGGGGGCGGAGGGGCTTTTGGAGGTGCCAATAGGAAAGGGGGTGTAAAGATGATTAAGATGTTCTCTATGAAATACACAAAAATTCAATAAAAACAAGAAAAAGCACATGACACATGAAGTTGGGAGGTAACAGTAGTGGAAAGAAAGTGAGTAATCAAAATAGTATCTGTATGTATAAAATTCTCAGACAATAAAAAATTAAAGAGTACAAAATAAAAAGTGGTTGTCTGGTGAATTAAAATGTATTTTTAAGAATAATTTTAAAAGCCAGTAGGTAAATGTTCTCCTTTATCATCTTTCCTCATACCACCCCAAGCCTAACAGATAAGGAATTCTTATAGCTAGGAGGTAGGAGAGGGGCACTCATGGGTCAGATTATCTGGACTCCCGGATCCACTGCCCTGCCCTGGCTTCACGCCACCATCACTTGCCCCCAGGGTCGACTGATCATGGAGCATGTGGAGAGGCCCAGCTAACTGCTCCCATGGCCTGCTGTCCCTGGCCATCCTCAGCTGCCCGGGCTATCAGCACCACGACCTAGCTGCCCTCCCACTTCTCTCTGACTCTTTAACTGTTGTCTACCTGCATCATAGCAACCAACCAACCAACCAGTATCTCCTGAGCATCTGGGACCCAGACGCACCATGCCACCCACTTTTCCTACGGTAGAACGATTTCTACAGTAACCCAGTGGACTTCATAGAGGGAAGCCCAGGAATGTTGTCTTCTCTCTCCCAGCCCCAGTAGTCAGCAATCTACATGGAAATTCCTTCTGGCCTGACTGTTCAGCATGATTGAGAAATGCCCCTTGGACAGTTTCCAGCTGAGTGCTGTTGGGCAGGGGACCTCAGAAAGGTCCCTAAGGTAGCATTGGTAACACAAAAGCCTCTGAGGTCTGGCATCCCAGGTGGTGATCATCACAGTCACCTCATTTATGAAGCACGCTCTGCCAGCTTTCCTTAGAAGACCTCCAGTTCTGGGATGGAGAGATAGCCTAGTGGTAAGAGCGCCGACTGCTCTTGCAGAGGACCTGGGTTCGATCCCCAGCACCCACATGGCAGCTGGGAACCATCTGTAACTCCAATTCCAGGAGAACTCCAGTTCCAGGGGAATCCGACACCCTCTTCTGACCTCTGTGGCATTGCACGACACAGGTACACAAACCTACATGCAGACAGTACATTCATACACAGAGAAAATAAATAAATAAAAATTTTAGAAAATTAAAAAAAAAAGAAGACCTCCAGTTCTACATGTGGGGCAGCTTTGTAAGGGTATCAGCATCTAGGGCCTGTTGAAGCAGTCAGCACTTTATGTACCTTAGACTTAATGCTCTTGAAATTAATTGTACTAACTGAATTGGCATTTGTCTCATCTCTGAGCTCAATGAGATGTCTTGAGACATCCATCAAGCAAGGCTGAGTTAACCTGCCAGAGCTCTCAGACTCGGAATGGTGGGCAGAGCTATAAAAATACTCAGAGAAAGTAGAGCAGCAGGTATGAGTCACAGGCCTCAAGTCCAAGCACATTATCTTGGTTTCTGAAAAGCAAGACAGTAAGGAGAGATTCTTTAGCACATCCCACTTCTAAGTCTGTGTTGACAGGTGTCTGGAAGCTGCGTGTATCTCAAGTTAAATGATGCTGAGACAAGTCAGGCATGTTCATTCCATGGAACTGTGCACTCAGCAACATCTCCTGCCATTGCCCTGGACAGCTGGCCTCTTCCCTCAACACCTACAAGGTCTCCCATGAGCTCTGTTAACTCAGGCCCTGCACTGTAATGTATTCCTGAGGGTATTTCTGTCTGATCCACGTCTTCAAATAGATCTTTGAATAACTAAGGATATTTTTATAGATATGATTCTTTTTAAAAATTGTTTATTGGGGGCTGGAGAGATGGCCTAGCGGTTAAGAGCGCCGACCGCTCTTACAGAGGACCCGGGTTCGATCCCCAGCACCCACATGGCGGTCGAGAACCGTTTGAAACTCCAATTCCAGGAGAACTCCAGTTCCAGGGGAATCTGACACCCTCTTCTGACTTCCGCGGCATTGCACGACACGGGTGCACAAACCTGCATGCAGACAGTACATTGATACACATACAGAAATAAATAAAATTAAAAAAATTGTTTATTTATATTCTATGTGAATAAGTGCTTTGTCTGCATGTATGCAAGAGCACCGTGTCATGCAATGCCTGTAGAGGCCAGAAGAGGGCATGAGATTCCACTAACGAGTTACAGGTGGTTGTTAGCCACCATGTGGGAGCTGGGAAATGAACTCAGGTTCTATGCAAGAGCAGCCAGTGCTCTTAACCAATGAATCACCTCTCCAGCCCCAGAAGCTAAGGACTTCTCACTGCCCACACCTTGTCATAGTTTCCGGTCCCTGTTGTAGACCGCTGTCCTCTGACTATAACAGCCATTATCATCTTTGTCAGAGCAGCTGAAACTAAATGCAAGAGACCCTCATGAACCAACTTATAGACTGTTGGCTTTCCCTTGTAGAAGGAGGGTATAAAGAAGGTCACTCAAGTTTCCGCCAGTACCTCCTGCGTGAACTTCTGCCCTGGCTGCAAGTGGTCTTGGAAACTACTAGCATATATAGAAAGTGGAAGGTTGACTGAAGTGGGAACTTGGTCTGAGCAGCTGGGGGGAGGTCGTTGTCCATTCTGGGGTGAAGCTTTCTAGTAGTGCAGCTGCTTTGAGGTCATCCACATTCCTGTAAGTGGTCCCTCAGCCATGCTCTGTAAGTAAGCCTGATAAACTCACTGGACTTTGACAGAATCATATTTTAGTCTCACTGCTGGTGCCTCCCTATCTGGGGCAGGGCGGGCATTTGTTCATGCCCCTCTAGGAAAAGTTCACACAACTTACATGCTGGACACATACATGGAGCAGCTTTGCAGAGACAATGCACTGAGTTCAGGCACTGCCCATTAGCCTATGCTTATAGGTGTGTGTTCCCCATCCCTTCCTGCAGCATACAAGCTCAGGATTGCTGGTTCTCTGGGTTAATCTGAGAAAAATCTCACCTAGTCACTTTTATCTTCTACCTGTACCCACAATCATAAAAATACCAATTACAAGTTCCAAGGTCCAGCTGAACAGCAGCCCAGCAGAACTTCTAGAACATTGGATCTCAGCTCTTCTAGGGTTCTGCACGCTTGGTCTGAAGTGGGCTCCAATATAGGTGTTTTTGCAAATTCCCCCAGATGACTGTAGCAGATAACCAAAAAGAACTAAGAATCTGAATACGACAGAATGGGGTCTATATACATGATGACTCAGTTTCCCTACCCGTGAGGGAAGGTAAGCACAGTCCCTACCACCTGGCCCTTAGAAGAACTGAAGTCATTAATGGAGATCAGTTGCTGGCCAAAGCATCCACACCTATGGGCAGGCTCCCCCCTACCACGCACAGAACCTTTAGAAACTAAAGGATTGAAGTCTAAGATCTGAATCTCATCTCAACCACTTGCTAGCAAGAGAACCTTCCTATGGTCGCCCAGATGAATGGGTATATAGTGTTATTGGCTCATGGCCTGTTGCTCTTTGACAACGGGCTATGAGCCAGTAGTTGGAGTCTCCATTCTCTGATCTTACCTGGCGCATTTCTTTATAGTTGTGGTGCTTAAAATCCAGGTCATCGGTGGTAGTCATCTCATTGCGTCGGTGATAATAGTTATTAGGATCTAGGGACAGAAAGACAGTTTTGAATTCATTCCCATTCTGTTATTGATGACCTCTATTAGGGTCCTGGCTCATGTAGAGGCAATGGAGATAGTCAAGCTGAATCCCAGCTTCTAACACTGGTTCAAAAGTAAGAGAGTTGAGGCACCAGGTGGCTCATAGAAGTCAGAGCCGCCCAGTGATTAAGAATCAGCCACGGGGTCTAAGTTCAAATCTCTACTCTCCTACTCAATGCTGTGTGACCTTGGGCAAGACTCTTGAGCAGTCTGCCTTGGGCTTTTACCTGCAAAGGAAACAAATGGATCCTCCCTTGTTGGTTTATGGTAGAAGAGATAACTTGTATGCCTAGATAACTATTGGTATAAACAAGTGGCTATGAATTTCAAAACCACATACATGGCACAAATTAGACTCTACAGGTCAGGCCATATTAGAAAACACTGGGCAGGGAGAGGAAATGGAAGGTGCAGATAGGGGAGGGGATTTAATGATCAAAGTATATTGCATGAAAATTACAAAAATTTGATAAAATAACAGAGAAAAAAATCCATGTGCATAGCCACAGAGATTTTAGAAATGTGTCCACTGTCAGGCATCCCCTTTCATTCTAACAGAAGCCCTGCATGTGGGGATCCCCTCCTCCCACCTCTCAGAAGTCTCAGCCCACCCCTGCTCAGCTGCAGAGCCAGGCCGACCACAGCACAGCACTCTCAGCTGCTCTAAGTCAATCAGTGGAAGTAAGTCTCTGGCACAGGGAAGGAGAGAATGAAAAATATCTCTCTGGGATAAGAATGGCAAAGAGTCACCCACTTGCTGTGGTGGTCACTTGACCACAGAAGGACTGGTCCCAGGACTATCTCAGTGACCAGCAGAAGACAGAAGCCCAATGACACTGGGAGCTCCTGATCACCCAGCCCTGCAGCCAGCCTTCCATGGGACGCCAACTCACCAGGGGACACCTGGCCAGACAGAAAGCACCCGCTATGGTTTCCAGATGAAATGTCCCCTGCTAGTGACATACTTTAGGAGGTGGTGGAAACGGACAGGCAGGGACTAGCCAGAGGAACTGGGTCACTGCGGTATGCTTTTGAAAGTTCTACCTGGGTCCCCTGTCCCTTCCTCTCTGCCTACTTCCTATCCAGTGTGTAGTGAAGCACCTCCTCCAGCATAGGCTTCTGCGTGAATGGCATCCCACCTCACCACACACCACAGTGGAGCCGAGGACCATGGCCTGAGGCCCCTGGAATGGTGGTCTTCCTGTAAGCTGTTTATTATAGGCATTTAGTCACTGAGATGAAAGGCTGACTGGCACAGCAGCCTCACAGGGGTAATCAGAGTATAGTACCAGTAGTACTTTGAGGGCAGGAGTTCCCAGCTCAGAGAAGACAGGATTCTGTTCCATAGAAGTTGCCCTTGCAGTTATATCCCCATGAATGTGCGCTATGTTTATCTTTATAGAAGAAAGACCACACAGAAGGGAGGGGACAAGGAGGAGGAAGAGAATGGGGGAGACTGGCAGGAAGAAGGAGCCCTGGTATGCTAAGGCCCCTGTCCTCATGAGGAAGCGTGGCTGAGGATCTCCGGGCCACCATGCCAATGACACCTCTCACCAGAGGAGGCAATTGGAAGTCTGGGCCAGCACAGAACCCTCCACCCCAATGTAGAGACTACACAGTGCTTCAGAAAATCAACCTGCTACCTCAGAATCATGGAAGCAGTGTGAGAGTCAGCAACGGCCCTGGCTCCATCGTGGTGGCTCCAAGGCCCATGCTGTAAGCAGCAGCAGAGGTGGGTGGCAGAGAACTCCCAGGATGTCAGGACGGCAAGGAGTCAACTGTGCCACCAAACACAGTCCCCACGGAAGGAGCACTGGCTATGTATTAGAGCCAATCCAGCCCTGCCACAGCAGAATCCACATGCTGGGAGAAGGAAAGGGCTGAAGCCTGGTACCAGCAAAAGGAGGGAGGGGTGGACGGAGACTTTTCTCCCAGAAAGAGATTTTTTCCCACATATCTGACAGCTTGCCAGACTACCTTGGGGCAGAGGCTGAAGCCAGACAATCATGGCTCAATGATGGGTCAGGCCACATTGTGACCAGGACTTCTCAGATATCCATACATCCTGCCTTCTATTTAAGCCCAAACCTCATGTCAGGATCCTGACAAGTTGGAGGTTACTGGACCTCTTTCTTTGTTCCTCTTCCCAATATGGCCACATTGAAAAAAAATCCCCTTTCTCTGCTTTTCACTATTACCTGTCTCTTTAACTAGAGACAGGAGGATAGACTGATGGCTAAGCCTTGCGCATAAGAGCTGCCAGTGCCGTACGTTCTGACCCTACTAATCCTTGGAACCTTAGAGCTATAGGACAGTCCCTTTCTGCTGGAGTTGCTATGGTATGACTTTGGAGGGCTAGTGATCAACCTGCCACTCTACAAGAGGATCAGAGATAGTACTGACTCCAATAAGAAGGTCCTGAGATACTAGCCCTCCTTTGCCTACAGCTCAAGTCAGACCAAGCCCTGAAACTTTCATTTATGCGAACTAAATCTCCTTAAGTCAATGTGCGTAGGCCTTCTGACATTTGAAGCAGAAGTCCTGATTGATTCGGCCTGAGCCCTTATTATCACAGATGGAGCTCTGGCAAGCCAGTGGCCTTCCTCCTTCCAATTGGTTAGCTTTCAAAATCTTATGTACTAAAAACCAGTGATTCAATGGGGTCCCCTTAGCTATGGGGAGAGACCAACTCCAGGCATGGCACCTCAAATACTCCAAGCAGCTGATTCCCCTCATTAACATACCTTGTGTTTCTATTCACATGGAGCCTCGCAGGGGTAATCAGAGAACTCATTCTATTCTATGAGTCTGCTCCTGAGCCACCTCTGCTGTCTGGTGGGGATGCTAGGCAAGAAGGAAGGGAATGGAATGACCTTTGCAGCCTTCTGCTGCCCAGAAACCAGTATGGACATGGGAAAGTCAAAATGTCAGCATCCTCTCAGACATAGGCCATATTGGTGGTCAGTTGTGCCCAGGCAGATAATAGTCTTTACAAATGGCATGAGAAAATATGAATGTCTTACAGAGAACATTTTCCTATGGTATACAGAATCTAATTATATTGGAGAATTAGTCTTTTGACTGTTTCTACATTCCCTAAACATTTCCTATGTTTTTATTTCTTTTTATCCAATAACTAATATTCGTGTTTTTTGTAAATTTTACATTTTGTCATTACCAATGATAAACCATTTATAATCACTATTTAGAAATAAAAATATATGCATTTAGAAAATGTTCAAAGTTTATTTTTAATGCTATTACACTGAAATTATAGCATTCTATCAAAAGTTAATTTCTAATGCATTTTAAGGTCAACACAGCAGTTAAGCTACTAAAACTGTGATCACCTCCCTGTTAAATTAATCTGAGATGGTATTTGGACTAGCATGCTTCCTTTCTGTATAACCTGGATCTCTAGTCAAATTAGCGATAAAATAGGGTTGAAAGATGCTGTAATGTAACTAGCATGTAGGCTGGATTTTGTAATAAAATTGCATAAAATGTACATTTGTCCTTAAAAAAAAATGGCATGGTCAGGGGCTAGAGAGATGGCCTAGCAGTTAAGAGCACCGACTGCTCTTGCAGAGGACCTGGGCTAAGAACCATCTGTAACTCCAATTCCAGGAGAACTCCAGTTCCAGGGGAATCCAACACCCTCTTCTGACCTCCGCAGCATTGCACACCACCGGTGCACAAACCTACATGCAGACAGTATATTCATACACATAAAAAATAAAATAAATAAAATTAAAAAACAAAAACAAATGGCATGGTCAGAGGTCAGTAACTACCTTTACAAAAGTAGTCACCAAGTGCCTGCTGTGTCTGGACCGCTTTGAGGTCTAGAAGACCCTGCCTTCTCTAAAGAGAAAAGTCTATTGTACATCAGAGAAAAGGGCTAGACTAAAAACAAAAGGTGAAAATAAACAGGACTCCCGTGGGATGAGATAAGAAAATGAGAAGTGTCACTGTCACCTCAACAAGATGTGGACCCTAAAGCCCTAGCTTTCAAGGCAGCCGCCTACAGACCTTCACTGCTGGGCCTATTCTGGTGAGTGGGAAATTAGAACATTTTATTTTATTTTATTTTATTTTGAAATTTAGTAGAATATTCTGACATATTTTGAAATTGGAACATTTTAAAAGGAGGCATATTTCTTTTTTTTATTTTATTTATTTTTGTATGTGTATGAATGTACTGTTTGCATGTAGGTTTGTGTACCCATGTCGTGCAATGCCACGGAGGTCAGAAGAGGGTCTCGGATTCCCCTGGAACTGGAGTTACAGACGGTTCTTAGCCGCCATGTGGGTGTTGGGGATTGAACCCAGGTCCTCTGCAAGAGCAGTGGGTGCTCTTAACCTCTAGGCTATCTCTCCAGCCCCCAAAAGGAGGCATATTTCAAGCACTATTAAGGAAGAGCTTAATTTGGAACTCATGTCGGAGCGCTGGCCTTCCATAGCTAGATTAAAATGTAGCAGCACTGGCTTCAGTAAATGTGAGAAAGCCACATTGTAACTAAAAGATGAACAAGGCTTTAAGCTAGTTACAAAGCTAGGCTGTAAACAGAAACAGACAACACTAAGTATATCCAGCTGTTCCTTCCTGGCGCAAAGTGAACAGAGCTATAAGGTAAGCTGGCGACAATAAGAATAGTTAGCTATTATTCCTTCCTGAATTGTAAGACACTCAGAGCTAGTCTTTGCTGACAACAAGGTCAAACCAAGGAACACTGAGGTTCAAGAAACTCTTGGGGTTGCTGGGGCTCACCAGCCCCTGTGTAGTTCCACGTTCGTGAGAAACATTGTCTCAAGGAAATAAGGCAGAGTGTGCCAGAGCAGGATGCCTGACATCCTTCTCTGGCCCCCGTCACAGGCACAGGAGCACACGCGTGGGCATAGGCCACATATATTTCTTCTTGATTGGTCCAAGGAATGGGGTGCTGCCTCCATACCCAAGGCCACATGCTCTGGAGAAGGGCAGCTGTGCATTCTCTTAATAAAACCTGCAAGGAACAAAGGCCCTGTACATGCAGTGCCCCCATTTTCCGAGGGTGCTCACCTATGTCTCCAAGGCATGTCTTCACTTGTATTCTCTTAAAAGTGGCTTTTTATCACCTCCTCTTCCCTCTTCAACATCTTTATTCCGGGGCTGGGCACTCACTTTCTAACTCCAATCAATTATCCTCACGTTCCCTTAAATGTCCAACTTTTTTGTTTTGTTTCATTTTGCTTTGTGGTTTTTTATGCAGTTTCCCTCCCTGGCTCAGGCTGGCCTAGACTTAACTATGTACTGGATCTTAAACTCAAACCCACTAGATTCAGGCAGATTGGGATGATGGGTCTCCTGATCTAACAAAGTAAACACAAAAAGATCATCTCCCATCTTAGAACACATTGAATGAAACAGCCCACTATCATACCAAAATACTCATATTTATCCCTTAAATGCTTTGAACACCTTAACATCAGAAGCTGCCAAAACCACAGACATTTAAATGTGGGACTGGAGAGATGGCTCAGTGGTTAAGAGCACTGACTGCTCTTGCAGAGGACCCGGGTTGGATTCTCAGCACCCACATGGCAGCTAAGAACTGGGCATAACTTCAGTTCCAGGGATTCCAACACCTTCTGACCTCCATGGACACTGCATGACATAGGTGCACTTACATACATGAAGGCAATACATTTATACATATAAAATAAAAATAAATAAATTATAAAATTAATAATAAATAAAATTTAAAAAAGACATTTAAATGCAACTGCAGAAAAGACTGTCCCACTTGGGTGTGTATTCATAAGCACCTCTCTCTCCCTAGTGCGTACATGAAAAATCTGTATTAAAACCTTTTCTTAATAAACTCCAACTCTGCTTCATAAAACAGTCCCTAAATATTTGTCGGGCAGAAAACAGAACCATACTATTTCCACACTTGAAAGCCACCCAGATTTTACAATGGAACTGTCTTTGTGAGTATTTCAATAGCCCCCAGGACCTACCTTCAAATGCACACCAAGAATAACTTCACAGAGAAATATTTATTTCATGAGATCTACACAGACTGCCCTCTGCCCTTTACCAACAACAGATGAATTCCTGCCTGCAGAGAGAAGTCATAACCCTTCTCTTTACAACAAGCAAATGGAGCGACTCCTGGCCTAGAGTAAAGAGGGTCAGAGCCTCCCTCTAGGAGCATGCCAATATTTGTGCCTGTAGACATCCTCGGCCCAGTGAGCCCAGCAGGCTCAAGAGGACAGCAGGCTGGGCACTGGACTGCAGCTCCAGCAGGGACCAGCCATAAAAGAAGCTCAAACCCTAGGCAAGCAGAGCTTCAATGCATTGACACACTCTCCATATCAGCCTTGAAAATTGCATACCTTTGTCCGAGTATTCAAGCAAGTTCAGGCAATGACTGTGGACAGGGACACACACACACACACACACACACACACACACACACACACACTAATAGTGAAACAAGCAACAAGCAGAGACATGCAAGATTATTTATAGAATCAAGGTACTGGAAACTACTTAATTTCCAACACTACAGGCAAGTTAAAGGCATGAGATTTTTTTTCCATAAATTGTCTCCAATGGTTTCAGTGACATGAAAAATCCTGCAGTCTAGTAAATGCAAACAAACATAAATGGAGAGAATGGTCTTCTCTGAAGGTCACTATGTGACAGACAGATCTAAAAAAATCTACAGCTGGCAAAGCCAGATCCTGGATATTATGAGACTGAGGGAAATACAGTGATTATGACATTAAACATGTTTTGAGAACATAGCAAGTGTGGGTTCAGGGTAGAGCTGGGGGACTATAGAAACAGCATCAGAGCTGGTAGGGGTCTGCCCCTGGCGGTGCTGGGTACTGGGAAGCCACAGGCAGCCAGGCTCCAGGTCATACTAGGAGAATGAGTGAGGAGACTCCCATAAGTCTGGGAAAGAAGAAAGTCATGTTCCTGCTCCTCAGGGCCTACCCAGGAGAGGACAGAAACAAGCACGTGCCAGTAGAGCCCAGTAGGAGAAACAGGGAGAGTTTGGGGCCTGCTGCCTTCCTGGAGATATCTGATCAGGAAGAAGCAGCTCTTCCCATAGGTCCCAGTGACATAAGCCAGAACCTTCTGAAATGCCAGACTGGGCCAACCTAAAACAGATACACTAACAGCAGCTAGGGGGCACGTGTGAACTCCTGCCTGTATCCTAAGGTTAGATCAAATGCTAGCATGTGATAAGACCACACAAATAGAAAGTGTAAGCATTCACAGAAGACACGGGCATCCAAGGCAAGCCCTCTAGACAGAGACTGTACAAAGGCACACACTTAAACTTCTTAAACTTCTGCCACCTCTTATCTTACAACTACTATCCAGTATAGTAAACCTGGCAAGGACAGATACCTGCATCCCACAAACTTACTTTGTAGTGCTGGGAATTGAACCCAGAGCCTTGCATGCTTGCAAATGCTCTACCACTAAGCTATATCTCCAACCCCTATCCACTTTTCTGTGCTCCCCCCCCCCTTCATTTCTGAATGGCAATGTGGAGTGAATTTTCAATCTTGACATATAACATCATCTTAAAATCTCTATAGGTGAAACCATATAGAGCTTAGGGTGAGAGCTCAGTGTCCCCGGTATTCAAGTTTCTGAGTGGGACTATGAGAAATCATTATTCTTTTCTTTTTGGCTCATCTATGTTTTTTAAATACTCTATGGTGGACATGCACTTTCTTTTGAACATCATAAAATGATGGCTCAGTTATTTTGACTCTTGGTGAGGCACCTGCGTCCTATCGGCATGCAGCCCTGTAGGTAGTGTGGGGGTGGGCGGGTGGGGGGAACTCACCTGGTAACGGACAGCCCAGGATCTCCATCCTCATGCAGATGCTGCCGTTATCAAACCAGGTCTGTGGGTTTATGCGGATGTAGCGGGCCACCATGGGAACGGGAAGCTCATTCAGCACTGGGATTTCCTTTTCACTGTTTCCTTCAAATATCTATTGATGCTCAAGGGAAAGGAGAGACTGTTTAGCACTTCATTGTGAAGAATAAGAGAGTCTATAATTTACTCACCCATCAGGAGCCTACGAAAATTAATTAATGAATGCTGGGCATCAAGGAAGAAAGGAACAAATCACCCCTGGACTCTGTCCCAGGGAGCCCCTATTTCTCAGTCTATCATGAGGATAAAGGGATGCTCCAGAAGGTTTTAGAAGAAGGACCAGGCAGACTTTGGGGCAAGGGGAGGTGCTATTTGACCTGACACTCAAGAAAAGCTACCTGGATTGGTAGGAATAGGAGGGGACTCTAGAGAGAAAGAGACAGCCATAGAGAAGCCCAGCAGTAGGATTCATAGGTAGACCAGTTGGCTCAATCCTGCTGGCACACAGAATTGTTGATATGGGTAGGAATAAGACAGAAGGTTAAAAAAAGGAACTGCAGTCAGTGTGTAAGACACTGGAACCCACTTGACAAATGTGCACTTGAGACTGAGTCCAAGAGTTCTGAAACTAATTAGGCAAGAGTATTAGAAAAAGTTAGGAAACTGGAGTGGCAGCTGAGAGGGGCCCCAGCTGCCTTTGTGCTGGTTTATGAACTGGGCCTGAGGCTGTATCCCAGAAGCCCTTTGACTGGAGTGAATATGGAATCCTGCCTCAGCTCCAGACATGGGCTACTTGAGGCTGAGCCTCGCAAGATATAAAGGAGACCACCGTCCATCACACTCCCATAGTTGAATTAATGCGGTCTTGGCAAATTTTCCCAGGGACCAGACATAGCCCCAGGGCCAGGCGTGGGCAGGAGCACTCACCATGTCACTAGATCCATTCTTCACAGTGACCCACGTGTGGCTGTCATTGCTCACCATGACTTTATAGGATGTTACCCAGTCACTCCTGTGAAGAAATAAAACTGAAGCTACAGACTTTCAAGTGCAGAGACTGGAAACAAGGAGAGCAGGTGTGTGCTCTCCAGCACTGGGCCAAACCCTGATGCCCAGGGAGCCCCAAAGGTCTCCAAGACAACATGAGCTATTAACAGTCCTCTCGGTTATCCATGGCTACCACATAGTAAGACCCCATTGCTGAAGACAACACATACCTTGACTGCAGGAAAGAGGTTAATGAGTCTTGAACTGACTAGAAAATGCCCCCCCCCACTTTCATAGTATTGGAAGGTGCTATGCAGGCCACTGAGGAAGAAAAGACACAGTGGTCTTAAGAAAACAGCACTGGACCCTGTATGCTAAAATATTGACCTGCCAGGCAAAATGTACAATGTAATAGTGGCATGACTGCTTTGGGGGTAACCAGCTGCCTTCTAATTGTATTTAGGGCATGCTCCACAGGAGGCAATTCATGCCTAGTTCTGGCAACTAAGTAACTATTGGCACTGGCAGAGCAAGAGTCGGTTTTCTTTAAGGGTCTGGCCCTTGGTAGTTGACCACACCCCAGGACAGGGTCTACACTCAACAGTATGTAGGCAGTACAAATTGGACTTGATGGAGGAGCAAAAAAAAAAGAACACAAAGTGGATAGGCAGGGAGGTGGGTGGACCTGGGAGGAGTTGTGGGAGGAGGGCATGTGCTTGAAATATATTGTATGAAACTCTCAATTAAGAAAAATATTATTAGCTGGGCGTGGTGGTGCATGCCTTTAATCCCAGCACTCGGGAGGCAGAGGCAGGAGGATCTCTGTGAGTTCAAAGCCAGCCTGGTCTACATAACAAGTTCCAGGCCAGCTGGAACTAAAGGGAGACCCTGTCTCAAAAAGACCAAAAAAAAATACAAAAAAAGAAAAATATTATTTTAATTCCAGCATGGAGAGGGCAGGGGCTTAGGAGGCTCCACTCCTAGCTGGGGAGCTATTTGTTGGCAGCTGCTGGCTGCTGCTGGAGTGTTTGGCCACTGAAAGGTTGCCCATCCTTCACTGGATATCCCCACACCCATCAACATCTGGACAGCACTGACTGGACTCAGGAGAGTATAAGAAAAAGGAAGAAGAGGTCATAAAGTTGGGAAGGAGGCAAAGCTGGGATAGAAAGGAGGGTGAATATAATCCAAATACATGGTACACATATATGAAATTCTCAAAGAATAAATCAAAATAGCATAAAGCCAAACAACTCTAATTCCATGATGCTTACTGTCTGTGCGACCTTGCTCAGGCAACTGGTCCATTCAGGCCACTTTTTCGTGCATCAGATAGGACTATGAGCACAGAAGGATCAGCAACACTAAATAACTAGAACAACTCCCAGCCCCTGGTAAGCACTCAAAAGTCCATCACCTACATAAAGAGATGCAAACACTCGCATATTTGTTTGTATTGAATAGTTACATAACACACAGTAGAAGCTTAATGGAGTCCTAGAGGGAAAAATTATCTCAAGGAAGGCTGCAAATTAGTCTAGAAATTTCATTTGGGAAACTTGATTTAGGAAAGCAGAAAACAGATCTAATTAGCTACAAAAGCAACAGCTTGAGTCTAGGAGATTGTGGGTTTCCCCTTGTCTATCACAGCCACGCACACACTCCCCACCCCAGCCAGAATCCAGTAGGCTGGATGGACCCAGACCCCTGTCACCATGTCTTACTGCTCAGAAATTACTGGAGACAAAACAGACATAATTTGACTTCAGAGTGGAGGTCAATCTGATAGGCATGGCAAAAACCAAACCAAACAAATAAAAACATCCACACAGGAAACTCAAGGTCCCCTCCCCCTCCGCCTCAGGTTTGGTTTTTTTTTTTTTTATTTCTTTATTTTGTTAATTGCTAAGCAATACATAAAGTCTTCTAATGCCCTCGGCACTCACACACTTCCTACTCTTGGCATGCTTTCCCTCTTCTCAGTCTGTGTGGTTTCAGGTCCCAGCACTATCCTAGGGAGGCTCTGAGCTTTCAGTCTGAGCAGGAGTGCCTGGAGAATTCACTTGGGAGCAGAGAGTAGAAGACTCCTTCAGTACCTCTATCCATGCTGGGAAGCAAAGCCTCATCTCACATCTCTGTTCTGCGTCCTTGGCCACCAGCTGTGTCTCAGTACCTGCTAGAAACCAGAATCCACCAAACCACAGTGTGCCTCCACCCCCACATAAGAGTTCCAGCCTGGGGCCAGGTAGGCAGACAGGCAGTGAGCAGGTCTGTCGGAAAGCCCAAGCCCTTCTGCCTGCAAAATCACTCTCATCACAAACAGCAACCCCCTCCCATATTTCAACCTTTCCAAATGGCTTGCAACAGTAGCCCCCTTTGCTGCTTTCTTCTCAGCTAATAGTGCTTACCCTTGACCAGCAAGGCAGGCTGCAGAGATAGAGGCTCTCTCCTGGTAAAATGAGGGAACAGATTTAGAAAACTCTCAGCCAAAATGGGCACACAAACAACAGGATGGAGGTAGCAAGAAAATGTATTCAGTTCTCCAAAGAAAAGAGGGGTCTGGGTTGCAGCTTCAGAAAGCAGAGGCTGGAGACTCACAAGCTCAAGGCCTGTGTGAGCTACAGAGTGAGTTCTAGGCCAACCTGGGTAATATAGTGAGACCTTGTCTCCAAATAAAAAAGGAATGGGGCTGGGGAGATGGCTCAGTGGTCAAGAGCACTGGCTGCTCTTGCAGAGGAACCTGATTCAATTCTCAGCACCCACATGGCAGCTAACAACCATTCATAACTCACAAGACAAGTTCTCAACATAGTCCGGTTAACTTTTAAAGATCATCTTCACTATTCATGCTTCTTTCAATAAATTTTTGCCTATTCCAAGATCATAAGATCTTCATGGTTTTATCATTCAAGTTTAGCTCTGTGATGCATCTTAAATTGATTCTGGTATGGTATGAGATAGGGGTCAAAATACACTGTTCTCTACATGCACTTCCAATTGACTGAGGACACCTACATGGCCATTTGCCATCAGTCATGTGAATACAGGTATATCTACATCTATATCTATATATCTATATGTCTATATGTCTGTATATAGACACATAGAGATATAGATATGTCTATATCTATATCTATCTATATCTATATCTATATTATCTATATCTATATATTTATATCTATCTCTATCTATGTCTATATCTATATATCTACATCTATATATTTATATCTATCTTTATATCTATATCTATCTATCTGTACATTCTAGTCTGCTCCACTGTTCTACTTCCAATCTGATCCTAAACCTGCCTATCTTGCCTTCTCTAGTTTCAAACCCAATCAGATGTGGTTGCCTACTTAATTTTTGGTTTTTGAAAGTCAATTGACCCTTTGCATCCCATACAAATTTTACAACCATCTCATTATTTTTTAAAGCAAAATCCTTTGAACTTTAATTAGGATAACACTGAATATTTAAATTCATTTTAACATGACATCCTTACCACGTTAAATCCTCTAGTCATACATGGGACACATCCACTTATACAATGGCTAATCTTGATTATCCACCTGACACCTGGGAAGAAACCTCAACTGACTAATTTTCTCCATTGGATTGACCTGTGACACGTCTATGGGTATGTGATTGATTGCTAATTAATGTAGAAGGGCTCAGCACGCTGCGGATGGTGGCATCCCTGGGCAGGTGGGCCTGGGCTGTAGAAGAATGGTAGCCTGTCTCAAAGAAAGAAAGGTAGCTGAGCAAGCCAGAGGGAGGAAGCCAGGAAGCAGCATCTGCCCGGGGTCCTCTTTGCTTCAGTTCCTCCCTTCAGGTTCCTGTCTTGAGTTCCTACCTTGGCTTCTCATGATGATGGACTGTAACTTGTAAGATAAAAGAAACCCTTTCTTCTCCTAAATGGCTTTTGGTCATGGTGTTTTCACAGCAACAGAACTCAAACTAAAACACCCAACTTACTCAGGTTTTCTTTTATTTACCTTTTGTAAGATTTGTTCTTAGGTACTTGATGTTTTTGATTATCTTACATGAGCTATGACTTTCAATTTTATTTCCTCTTTGTTTGTTGATGGTGTGTAAACATGCAAATGCCCTTTTATTCACTGTTTCTAGCTCATTCATTAATTCTAATAGTTTATGGATTCTTTGGGATGTCTTATGGATGTGAGCATGCCTCTAACAGCAATCACAGTTCTGTTTATTTCTTTTGGTTTTTTTTGGGGGGGGTCTTTTTGAGACAGGGTCTCCCTGTAGCCCCAGCTGTCCTGGAACTCACTCTGTAGACAAGGCTGGCCTTGAACTCACAGATATCCACCTGCCTCTGCCTCACAAGTGCTAGGATTAAAGACATGTGCCACCATGCCCAGCTCTGTTAATTTCTAAGCATTGGATTTTTTATTTCTTTTTCTTGCCTTATTATGCTGGCTAAGATTTCTAGCTCAATGCCGAGAAGAGTTCTAGTATCCTTTGTTAAATAACTTAGTTAAATCAATATGCTTGTCTCATTCCTGTGGTTAAAAGTTTCAATATTTTACCATTGAGTAAGATCACACATGCATACACACACACACACACACACACACACACACACACACACACTTCAAACTTCTGTTATGCTATTTAAAGTAGTACTAGTATATTTATTTTAATGTACAATGAGAATATGAGGAGAAAAGGAGGAAAAGTATAAAAACCATTTTAGCCTTAATCAAGTATTTTCATTTATTAACTATATACATTTGATAAACTATCAACTCTCTGAAATTTATCAGGAGATTATATATTCATTGATAAGCTAAAAGATGCTATAATATATTGGATAAGACCTCAGACTTTGTGTTTTCAAGTTCTATCCACCAAAGTCTACATTCCAGGCTGGGGAGATAGCTCAGTAAATCAAGTACTTACAGTGCAAGAGTGGGGATCTGAGTTTCAATCCCCAGAACCCAGGCTAAGCCAGAAGCTAGCTATAGCACATGTCTGTGATCCCAGTAGCACCACGGAAGGTCAAGACAGAGGAATCCCTGGAAGTCCACAGGTCAGTTGTCTGACATCAGAGAACAAGAAAGAGATTCTGCCTCGAAGGAAGTAGAAGCAAGGATAAACCCCAGAGATGGTTCCTCAGCCTCCGCCTGTGTGCCAAATCATGTACATGACTACATACACACACACACACACCGACACATACACACACTGACACACACATACACATACTGTGGCCATATACACCCAAACTAAATAAGTAAATAAATAGTTTCTCTTTAACAAAAGACTAAAGCCACTTGGACTGTGGTACATCTTCGAAAGACTTTACAGCTACTATATTATAAACATCCTGGCCTCCCAAGATGTATAGGAAAAGTATACACATTCCTTCCATTCAAAGTGTGCCCATGTTAAGAAGGAGGACCAAAGTGAACTGCATATTCAAGCCTGTGATTAAATGCTATGGTGAGGCACTGGCAGCAAGGTGGGAAGAATGTGAGACTGCCTGCATCAGAAGAGAGGGAGCAGGGCAGGGAGCGAGTGAACACAGCCCTTATCTAACAAAAAGCTGCATACTTCATTCCCTTGTGACAGGCACATCCGTCATCATGAGCCAGCTCTGGTTTAGGGAGCTGTGATATCCCTGTTTCCTGGTCTCCTAATCTTTGAGGCAGGCTTGACAATCACAGCACTTCTGTGGCCTATTTCTACTTCCCTCAGAGAGATTATTCCACTTCACAAAACCACCTTGACATTCAGTTCTCTACAGATGAAGGTTTCCCTCAACGCCATGCAACTCAAGCAAAGAAGTGCCAGGGTCTGAGGCCTCTGGACGGCAGAAGGAGGTGGAGGTCCTGCTGGATCTCCTGGGCTGTGCCAGCTCCTCATTTAAAAATGCAAAATGATGGGGCTGAAGAGATGGCTCAGCGGTTAAGAGCACCAACTACTCTTGCAGAGGACCCGGGTTTGATTCCCAGCACCCACATGGCGGCTAAGAACTGTCTTTAACTCCAGTTCCAGGGGAATCCAATGCCCTCTTCTGACCTCTGCAGCATTGCACGACATGGGTGCATCAACCTACATGCAGACAGTACACTCACACACATAAAAATAATTAAAAAATGCAAAATGACTAAAAAATACTGTGAATCACCCTTCCCTCTACTCCAGCTTTCCTTCAGATCAGGTTTAAAGCAGGCGGTGGGCCACGAAGGAAGAATTTAGAACATATTCTGACATTTAACTGCATGATGCTAATTGGTTTAAATAAAAACAAAGAATGCCCACTACCAAGGAAACAAATGCTTACAGAGCCCTCTGCTACAGTGTAGCTGGATTTGGATGACATTAATGTAAATAAAAGTTTTAAGTTACTAGTGGGCTTGCAAGCAAGGAAGAGAAATCTCCAGGGATCTGGGGCTATGATCTGAAAGAAAAACAAGAATAGTAAGCATTGTGTGAATTAAAAGGCCAAGGTTGCTTTAGCAAAATGCATACAAAGATGAAGCCTGCCAACCCTCAGTAGCACTGTGTGAATTAAAAGGCCAAGGTTGCTTTAGCAAAATGCATACAAAGATGAAGCCTGCCAACCCTCAGTAGCGAAGAACGTAGAACTTGAAACGTTTTCCAAGACTCTCCAAGGAAGCAAAAATAAAACGGTATCTGCTTGGCTCCCAACAGATTTCCACATACAATCTCTCTTCAAAGCAGTCTTTCTTTTAGGCCCTTGGGGATTTGACTCAGTGAGACTGAGTAGGCAGAGACAGTTCTAAAAACTAAGAGATAGCAGGAATAAAATGCACCCAATTCAGATACCAAAGGATTTGGGGTTTGGGAACCCCAAATCGTGTCCTACAGCTAAGTTTTGTTATCAGAGACTTATAAGTATACAAATCCTCCTCCACTGACAATGGGGTAATGTCCCAATAAGTTTAATACACTGTAAACTGAACGTGCATTCAATATACCTAAACTACTGAACACCAAATCTTAGCAACGCAGTATAGAAGATTTCTCACACTCTTAGGTAACATCAACTGTGTTCAACAATTGCAGATGAGAACTTCAAATAACCGAAGATGCACCAAAAATACTAGAGACCTTGTGAATAGAATGTTCTTTAATTATAGCTCACTAGGAACACTGGGTATCCAGGCCGATCCCTTTTTAGACTCACTCTTGTACTCGGACCCTCCCATATTGATCATTCGAGGGCAAGTATTTAGGGTGACCCTGAATCTTGGCCAGGGATGACCAACCTGAAGAAGGAAACTTGATAAAAATCAGGCCAATCTCAGCTGCCTGGCTCCCAATGAGCACTTGCCCCAGACTTGACCAAGACATACTTCCCTGAGACTTTAGATTTGGGAATAAGGAGCAACCTCAGTCATGACTTGCAACTGTTGGATGCTTATGGAAGTTCCATTGGCCATCATGTGCCCGGAGAGACAGAGGCCACTCTAGGGAGAGAAGACAAGAAAGCTCATAGGGAGACCCTCAAAGAGACCCCAGCAGAGGAGCCTGAGCCCTTGGGCCTCCTAGCATATGCAGTATATGTATTTCAAGAAACAACATGTAATATCCATTCAGGGAAATCCCACTTATACTTTAACCAAAGACCCAGTGATCCTCAGATGTGGACATTTCTAAGCCCGAGTAAAATAGAGATAATGACCCCAAGCCAGGAGGGTGGGAACTTTGGTTCCACAGGAACAAACAATCCAAGCCATTATTGTCTGTGACTCTGATCAAGGGTCCAAAGAGGTGAGACAACATTGGACGGAGCAGATTGACTATATCTTGTAGCTCAATAAAGTACTTATCATAAGGGAGACCATCTCTAGTCCAGCTGATGTACTTGGAAGTCAGTGAGGAAAAGAGAGGCCAAGATGGTGCCATTAGGCTGCCCCATGGCTGCTGGCCAAATAATCAGTGTCCTTAGAGACATTATCACCATTGAAGGCAGCTGGATTCCCCTACTGACTCTTGAGGCAAGCCTGCAGAACTGAAAGCAGAGGTGGCTGCCATTATGTCTGAGTAGAATCAAGAGAATCGGGGAAGCCCTGTCCCCAAATCCCTTCACAATATCTTTTACTTCGCTTTCTGGCAAATCTCCATGCAGTCTGAAAGAAGAGCAGCAGTACTTCAACCCCGACCATGCTGTTGAGAAGCTCAGACGAGGTCACGTGCCTCTTTGCCTTGTCGCTGGCACTCAAGGACGCGAGAGATGAAATCACCCTCACGATTTATTGTATTCATCTTTTTCCTGTGAAAGAACAACTACTACCATCTCTCTTTTTAAAAAAATTTTATTTAGAACAGATGGTGCACACCTTCAATCACAGCACTAGAGAGCAGAAAGAAGTGGATCTCTTAAGTCCAAGGCCAGCCTAGTCTACATAGTGAGTTTCAGGCCAGCTGGGGCTACAGCAAGACCCTGTCTCAAAAAGACCAACATAAAATTTATTATTTATTATTTTTCTTTTATGTGCAAGAGTGTTTTGCCTGCATGTATAATTGCAATAGGTGCATGAAATGACCCACAGAGGCCAGAAAAGGGTATCCAATCCCCCGGAACCAGAGTTATGGATGGTTGTTAGCCACAATGTGGGTGCTGGGAATTGAACCCAGGTCCTCTGGGGTAACAGCAAGTGTTCTTAACTGCTAAGCTATATTGCCAGCCCCTACTACCATCTCTTAATAAAGAATTCAAGAGGCATTTCCTTTTACCACGTTTCCACACACAAGGCTCTACTTTTAAGGAGCAGCCAAGTTCATCATGAAAGATCAAGCATAGTAATGTACCACGTTCAAGCTTCCTGCTAAGAAGGATGGGAACAGAAGAGGAATATGAACGCACCAGGCTGGAAATACGTGCAAATGACCCAGAATGAAGCTTTCTAGTCAGAGGAGGCATGGCCTCAGACAGCAAGCCCGTACTGTGGCCAGTACAGACATGGATTCCCACTCACCAACATTTTGTAGGCCCAGAGTTACTGTGTAAAACAGGGAAGCAGTACCCCACTCCCCATGCCTGTTCACAAGCTCCCCAGGCTGTCTGCTTGCTTCCTGTAACCTATACAGGCCTTTGAGAGTTACATGGGTTTCCTGTGGCTCCTATAACAATTACCCCAAACACAGACTTTTCGACTAGGAGTTCTGGGGAATTCTCTCCCTGGGGTTAAGTCTGTGTCTTCAGGGCTGTCTCCCTCCTGAAGGCTCTTGGGGAGCATCTGCTCCATTTGCTTCCCAAGCCATCCGAATCCCTTGGCTGGTGGCCCCTTTTCTCTTCATCAAAGAGCAACGCAGCATCTCTCTGACCACAGTCAGCTGTTCATAGCTGGAGAAGGTTCTGCCACCAAACCCATGTGATAAGGTGGGGCCCAGCTGGATAGCCCAGAGTGTCCCTTAGCTTTATTGGATCATCAAAATCCCATTTATGATTCCTATTGACTGCAACTCAACAGGATCTAGAATGCCTAGAAAACAAACCTTTGGGCATGTCTGTCAGGAAGGGTCTAGGTTAGGTTAACTGAGATGAGAAGGTCCATTCTAATGACGAGCAGCACCATCTCAACAGCTGGGTCCCAGGCTGAATGAGAAAAACAGTGAGAGAAGCACCAGCGATCGTCTCTCTCTGCTTCCTGTCTGAGGATACAGTGGGGCCAGCCATCTCCTGCTTCTGTGCCTTCCCCAACATGACGGACTGTATCCTCCAACTGTCAGCCAACATAGGCTCTTACTTCCTTAGCGGCTTCTATAAGGTATTTTGTCACAGTAATAAGACAAGTCACTAAAACAATGACATATCCACAGATTCTTGGGATAAGGATGTGATGTCCTGTAGCAAGACACTGTCCGTCACAGGAACATCACTCCAACTCTGGCTTCATTTTCCATTATTCTAGAACCTTCTCTCTCCTGACCCAGGGCTGAAGTCCAGTCTTGTTTTGTCAGATCAGCTGCAATAGGATAAAACAATAGTTTCTTACTTCTACTGGATAAATAGGAAGCTTAGGCCTTAGCCAGAATAACACAGCCAGGGAAAAGTAGGTCACTCCACCCTCCCCATCCCATACACCAGCCTCTCCTCCAGGGAACATGAGAGGTCCAACAACGCTAAGAAAATTCCTTCCCACCTGATAAATCAGTGTCTGACTTTATGATCCGCTACTGTGATTAAAATTTCCTGGTATTTCTCAAGGGTGTTGGATCGTTTATACAATGTCAGAAGCCAGGTTCTTGGAAGAGTCATGCTGTATTTTTTACCCAGTGTTAGCCCAACCAACTGGCAAGAACCAACAGGTCATAATGTCAGCAGCTGGAGACTGATGAAAACTCTTCCAAGACTCAATAGGCCCTTCTGCCAACCACGTGAGTATATTCCCATAGCCGTGTGGAACGCCAGTTCCTCTGCATGTCAGCATGAATGTGGGTGTGCTGCCAACTGGGAGAGACCCTGTCTATATGCATGGCAATGGTGGTCAGCCGGGAGTGGTTCTGTCCCTCATGGGACATCTAATGATATGTGGAGACATCACTGGAAGCTGGAAAGAGGGCTAGGCCTGGGGCTGGGGCCCTTGGAGGGCAGAGGACAATGGTGCCACTAACCCTGCCAAAGTCTAGAGGAAAGTTTTGTTCAGCACCAACCCCATTCTAAGCAATTTGAAGAATGAGATGGCAGTTTCTCCACTGGATCTACTGGGAAATATTTTAAGGGGACATGTCAGAGGCAATTTATCAGGGAAGAAACTAAGGCACAGAATTGTCAGGAGCTGTGACACTGTGAACACCAGAATGGATATCAGGTAATACGGGCTTTGTCAAGATGTTCCCATAGTTTGACCTAGAAGACTGGGAAGGAATGGAAACAGGCAAGGGACTAATGAGAAAGAAGACGGCAAATGCAGTTTTTGTAGAGAGGGGTTCAGTTACTGGCACACACCAAGGTACCCGCAATGAACAGCTGTTAGGAAATATACAATGGTTTCTTGTGCACGGCCCCTTGAGCTTTTGTCCAAGCAGATGGGAGTGATGCATATTGGAAACAACAATAACAATAACAACAACAACAGAAAGGACTGCATTGAAGAACTAAGTAAAACAGTGAACTTCTGCTCAAAACAGTCAACTTCCTCATGGAGAATATTGAGAAAGACTGAGAAAGAGATGAAAAGCATGTCTGGCAGAATGCATGAGCTCTGGTGGGGTGGGGGAAGGGGGGGGACATGGGTCTAGATTTGATAAAAAAAATAAATTAATTAAAAAAGAAAAAGAAAATAAATATACAATGGTTTTTACATAATATTAAAGACGATTTATTTTCAAATGTATCAGATACCTATGAACAATGTTCAACTGTTTTGTAGGCTGACAAAATTTTCCTCTTCTTTGAGAAGGGGTATAAATGAAGCCAGACTGGCCTATAATTCTAGAATGACCTAGAACTTCTGATTCTTCTGCCTCCCCTCCGAGTGCTGCGATTTGAAATGTTCTTCACAATGTGGAACTCCAAAGCTGTTCTTCCGATAGTGTCAAGTGCAGCTCAGACCTGGATTACCGAAGGAAGCCACACACCACATTTGTTGACACAGGACCAAATACTTGTCCATACCAGAGAGAGGAAGTGAGCTGGGAAAGCAGGGAAGCAGATCTCAAATCAAGTAGCTTGAGACCACATAGCGGTCTGTAGTCAAGTGGAGAGGTCAGAGACTACATCATTAATTATACGATTAGTGATTGAACTGCTGTTGTGATATTGTTCAAGGGAGAAATACGAAGGATTTGCAAATGGGAAAGGCTCTGTCATAAGGGAAGCCCTGAGCTGAGATAGGACAAAAAGACAGGAAATTAACTAGGTGACAATTGCTCAGTGATTTCATTTTAAGCCAGAAGGAAAAAAAAATGTAAAATAAGTGCCCTCACTTAAATTGTGCTGGCTAGGTTCAATTGTCAACTTTACAGACCCAAGAATCACTCAGGAAGAGTGTCTCAGTGAGGGAATGTCTACATCAGGATGCCCTGTGCCATGTCTGTGGAGGATAATCTTGATGGTGTTCACTGAGATAGAAAGGTCTGCCCACTGTGGGAAGCACCATTGCCTAGGCATGAGGAGAAGAAAGGGAGCTGAGCGCAAGATTCCTGCAGCCGTGTACTGCTCTTTGCTCCTGACCATAGATGTAATGTTACTAGAGCTTCCAATTCCTGCCGCCTTGACTTTCACACACCATGGATTACAACCCAGAGTTGTGAGCTAAATAAATGGAATATCCTAGAACTGAAAAATATAAATGCCATATTTCAGGGTCAAATCAATTCCAGCTACAGTAAGGCACAATAATGTATACTATTCATAAAGCACAAGGGACATAGAAACGACCCTGAAAACTATAGTAAGAAAGTATAAGCCAAAGGTTCATAAGAACAAATGTCCTCAAGTCACCCATACTGTAACACTGCAGGAAAACAGGAGAGGGGAGGGGTGGTGATCAGAGTCCTGAGAGATAATGGGTGGGGCGTCTGCCTGGCCAAATGAAACACAGGGCTGATTGCACGGTCTTGCGAATTAGTAAAACCCACACTGAAAATGGGTGAATTGTGTGGTATGTGAATTTATTTATTTATTTATTTATTTATTTATTTATTTATTTTTAGAAATTACCTCCCTGTAGCCCCAGCTGTTCTGAAACTTGCTATGTAGACCAAGCTGGCCTGGATCTCACAGAGATCTGCCTGCCTCTGTCACCTGAGTGCTGGGATTAAAGGCATGTACCACCATGCCCAGTTGTTGTTAACAATTCTTAGAGAAAACTGCTTCCCAGCTGCTCATCAAGAATGAGATCAAGGGGACTGGAGAGATGGCCTAGTGGTTAAGAGCACCGACTGCTCTTGCAGAGGACACGGGTTTGATCCCCAGCACCCGTATGGTGGCTGAGATCTTTAACTCCAGTTCCAGGGGAATACAACACCCTCTTCTGATCTCTGAGACATTGCACAACACGGGTGCACCAACCTACATGCAGAGAGTACATTCATACAAATAAATAAATAAATATAAATAAATAAATAAAATGAGATCAATAAAAGTGCATTTTCATTCAAAGACCCCATATAGTATTTTCCATGCTCCATTTCCAGAAGACAGCCAGCACCAAAAAAGAGAAGGAAACACACAGGTGTGACCTGACAAGCATGGAGAGGACAGAGAATTCCAAGGAGAAAGGGGAAGGCAAGGGCCATGCAGGGCCAGGGACACCCCCTCTGATGTGTGTGCAAGCGTGCTCAGGTGAGAGATTTGCAGGTCTATCAGAAAGCTTTGGAATGAGAGGAACTAAGAAAACGAAGTACAGAAAGAGACTGTTAACTTCCCAAAAGAGCAAAATGTGTCCCACAAGGAAGAAAATGGACTTTTAGTATTCTCGGTGACCCAGCCATAAATGATAGTTTGATAATGACCATGATATAAAAGTTAAGGTATTAGATCTGAGATCTCCTGAGACCAGCTGAAGTGCAGGAAGGTAGGTAGGAGCTGGGTGCTTCAGCAAGGCTGATTGTTAATTGACTTAATCTAGTTAATCCATTAATCCCGTTTTCTTTGGCTTAATTGGCTTTTGTGGCTGTGGAGACAGAGTTATCCTCCCAGCTGGTATAAAAGGTAGGGTTGTGTGAGTCTTGAGATCTGAGATCTCCTGAGACCAGCTGAGGCAAGCGCAGGTGCCCAGGCACAGGCTAAAGAGCACCCCCCACACACACCGCCAACTGGGATTACGAAGGCATCTGAAGGAGGCAAGCAAAGCAAGCCTTCAACACAGTGAAGAAGCATTTAGAACTCACATTGGAATAGAGGCAAAGAGAAGCCCATATGCCAGGAACACGAAGAAGAGACAACACGGGAAAGGGGCAGGATAATCCCGCATCAAGCTCTACCAACCCTATGGAAGATTCCTACAGTGGGATCCCTCTGGGGATGGCCCAGGACACAGATATCAGAAACACAATTGGGAACATATTTAAAGAACTACAAGATTATAAAGAGCAAATCAAAGAACTAAGAAAAGAGAATGAAGAACTCAAGAAGGACCTAGAGAGAGAGAATGACAAACTCCCCCACCAGCAAGGGAGGAGTGGGCCTCGGTCCCCCACAACCGCGCCAGCACGGGGGAGCAGGGGGGCTGGAGCCGAGCCGGCGGAGGGGAGGAAGATGATATCGGAAAGTGGGTGGGCAGGGGCAGTGCCGGAAGGAGGAGGGAGGACACGGGCGGAAGGTGGGTCGAGCCAGCGCGAAGGCCCGCACGGGGAAGGCGCGGGGCAGCGCGGGCGCCAGCGAGGGAGCGGAGAGGGGGTGGGCGGCGGCGGGGGGGGGGGAGAGGGGAAGAGAGCGGGAAGCAAGGCGGGGGCAGGGGGGCGGGGGGGAAGATTGCCCCCACCGGGGGAGGGCGCTTCACGCCGGGAAATGGTGCGGGGGATTGCGGACAGAATGCGTTGAGTTTAATGGGTCCCATTTGTCAATTGTCACCTTAATCGGGGAAGCTGCGGTCGGATTTAGGAAGTCTTGTCTAGCCTATTGTCTTGGTAGTCTGCGGGCCAACTTTTTCTTCTATCACCTTCAGAGTTTGGGGTTTCACGTTGAGGTCTTGATCCACCTGGAGTTGACTTTTGTACAGAGCAAAGAGGTAGGGGTGTAATTTTCATTCTTCTACAAGTGGTGATCCAGTTTTCAACACCACTGCTGGAAGATGCTATCTTTTCTCCATTGTGTCTTCTTGGCCCCTTTGTCAATATTAGAGAGGCTGAAATTGTATGTGTCAGATTTGGATCTTCGGTTTTGTTCCTTGGTCAACAGGTCTGTTTATTACCAGTACCAGGCTGTTTTTATGACTATAGCCCTGTAGTATAGTTCGAAGTGGTGGTATAGAGATCCCCCCTCTGTAGCTCTTTTCGCTTCAGGGTTGTTTTGGCTATTGGGGTCTTTTGTTTTTTTTTTTCCAAAGAATTTAAGGACTTTTTTTTCCCCAAGCCTGTGAAGAAACTCTTGGGGATTTTGACTGGGATTGCATTAAATCTATTACAAGAGTTTCAGTAGAAGGATATTTTTACAATGTTAATTTTCCCAATCCATGAGCATGGGAGGTTTTCCCGTCTTCTGATGTCTTCTTCAATTTTCGTTTAAAGGTTAAAATTTTTGTTGGTAGAGATCGTTGGTGTCTTTTGGTTAGGTTTTTGTTCCTAGGTATTTTATTGTTTTTGAGGCTATTGTGAGTGGGAAAGTCTCCTTATATTCTTTCTCAGTTGCTTGTTCTGGTGTAAAGAAAGGCCATTGATTTTTTTAGGTTAATTGTTTGTATCCTGCCACTTGCTGAAGCTGTTAATCGTTTCTGGAGGTTTTCTGGTGGAAGTTTTAGCATCCCTTAAGGTAACAAATCATATCAGCAGCAAATGGATATCTTGACTTCCTTTTTTCCAATAGTACATCCTTTAATTTCCTTTTCTGTCCTTATGCTCTAGCAAGTGTTTCAAGCACTATATTGAAGAAGGAATAGGTGACAGGGCGCAGCTTTGCTGGTTCCTACCATTAAAAGGGAATTTTCTGTCCTTTCCCCATTTAGGATGATATTGGCTGTGGGTGTTCTGTATGGGCTTTGATTACATTGAAGAAAGACCCTCCAATCCAATTCCTCTAGGACTTTAAGCATGAAGGGATGCTGGATTTTTGTCAAAGTCTTTTCGTCAATTGAGATGACTTGTGGTTTTTGTCTTTCATTTCATTTATGTGTTTGATGATATTTATTTGATTTTTTATGTTGAACCACCCTGCATCTCTGGTATGAATCCAACTTGGTCATGATGGATGATCTTCTTGATGTGGGTCTGTATGCGATTTGCCAGTATCGTGAATTTTAGAATGTTGGCATCTGTGTTCATTTAGAAATGGTGGTCTATAGTTCTCCTTTTTGGTTGTATCTTTGCCTGGTTTTTGGTAATAGAGTGATGCTGGCTTCATAGAAGAATTTGGGAGATTCCCTCTGATTGTATCCTTCTAAACAGTTTCAGTAATAATGGTTGTAGGTCTTTTTTGAAATGTTTATAGAATTCTGCCATGAAACGTTCTGTGACCCTGGCTTTTTTTAAGTTGGGAAAGTTTTCTTATTACATCTTCAATTTCTTCATTATTATGGCTTTTAAGCTGTGGATCTCTTCTTGGTTGAGCTTTTGGTATTCCCAGGATTTCAGATATTCTCATTTCTTCTAGGTTTTTAAACTTTGTAGAGTATATGTTTTGAAGTATTCCTATAATGATTTTCTGGATCTTTTCCTTGTCTTGTTGTGATTTTCCCTTTTTACCATGGATTGTATTGATTTGGAGTTTGTTCCTTCTTTTCTTTTGGTTAATGGGGCTAGAAGGTCTAATCTTGTTTATTCTTTCAAAGAACCAACTTTGGATTCTTGATTTTTTTGTATTGTTTTCTTTGTTTTGATTCATTGATTTCTGCTCTGATTTTTGTTATTTCTTCCTGTCTGTGTGTTTAGGGTTCATCTGTTTTTGCCTCTCAAGTGCCTTTTAGCTGTCAGTGTTTAGATCATTCACTTGTGCTCTTCTGGTTTTTCTAATGTAGGCACCAGGGCTATAATAATCCCTCTTAGGACTGCTTTTAAGGTATCCCATAGGTTTTTTTTGTGTTGTATTGTCATTGTCATTCGGTTCCAGGTATGCTTTCTTCTTTCTTTATCTCCCTTGATCCATTCATTATTCAAGGGTGTGTTGTGTTAGTCCCATGTGTTACTTGTAGGCAGTAGAGCTATCCTGGTGTTGATGTTTGAGCTTTATTGGCACTGGTGGTCGGATAGAATGCATGAAATGAATTTTCAGTCTTTTTGTATTTGTAGAGGTTTCTTCTGTTCCCAGTATGTGGTCGATTTTTGAGACTGTGCCATGGGGTGCTGAGTGAAAAGTGATGCTCTGGTATTAGGGTGGAATATTGGTAAGAGGTCTATGAGGTCCCATTTGGTGTACATATCGTTCAGTTCAGATGTCTCTCTGTTTATTCTTTGTCCTGTTGACATGTCAAAGACTAGTGGGGTATTTAAGTCCCTACTATGAGTGTAACTGGGGGTTAGTGTGTGACTTGTGGTCCTGGAGAATTGTCTTTATAAAGTTTGGTTGCACCAGAATTTGGAGCATATATATTCATATTGTGAAATCTTCTTGGTAAATTGTTTCCTTTGAAAAAATGTAATGGCCTTCTTTGTCTCTTCTGATTTCTTTTTCTTGAAGTCTATTTTGTCTGATATAAATTAAAACACCGTTTCTTTTTTGGTTACATTTGCCTGGAATATTTTTTTTCCATCCTTTCACTTTAAGGTGGTGCCTGTCCTGAAGGTAAATGAATTCTTGTAGACAGCATATTGATGATTCTGTTTCCTAATCCAATCTCCCATGTCTATTTATTTTGATTGGGGAATTTAGTACATTAATATTTAAGGTTAGACTTATTAATTAATTGAATATTTAAGGTTCTGTGTCTTCCTTTGCCTTATTATCCATTTGCGGTTTTGGTTTAGGTTTCCACTTCTGCAGTTATGCTTTTATTGATTTCTCTTCTAGTTGCCTGGGGATGGTTGCTCCTTTCTTCTGTCCTTTGAATTGCTTCAAGTATTCTCGGAAGGGTTTGTTTCCAGACATGTATTCTATCAACTTGTTATGTCAGGGGAAGGTTTTTCTGTCTCCTTCAATATAATCGAGAGATTTAACTAGATGATAGAGCATGGAGAATTCTTTTCTGATCTTTCTGTTTGGAGTCTATGTGCTCCTTGTATGGTATTTGGTTGTCTTTTTTTAGTTGGGGAAGTTTTCATCTATTATTCTGTTGAAGATCTGATCAATACCATCTCTTGGGATTCTTCTCCTCTCTATCCCTATGATGCGGAGGTTTGATATTTTCATAGTGTCCCACAATTCCTGGTTGTTCACTTTTGTGTATTTTAAAAAATTTTTCATAATTCTTCACTTGAGGTTTTTTAGTTGTTCTGTGTTATCTTAAGTCTGATATTCTTTGTTCTGCTGTCCTCCATTCGCTTCTGTGGCTTTTTCCATTCCTTTCCTCTTGATTGGATGATGTTTGATTCTCTTTTTCATTTCCTCTTCTGATTTTTCTTTAGTATTTCTACTTCTTTTGGAGCTTGCTCAATCTCTTTCTGTAGCGTCTTTGCTTTGCTGGTTGGTTTCTCTTATCTTTTCACAATGGGATTTTCAGTGTTTTCCACTCCTCC
>VZQC01002209.1:1623513-1706013 GCA_009823505.1 Rhizomys pruinosus
AAAAAAAAAAAAAAAAAAAAAAAAAAAAAAAAAGAATAGCATCTGCTCAAAGGTCTGCAGTAGTTGCCCGGGAGGCTGGGAAATGGGACTCGGGGGTCCAAGATAAGAATACCATTCCCAAAGCTCAGGGATGCTATTTGGCTGCTTCAACAACAAAATGATATGTTAATTAAAATAAACCCACACACTCCTCTCTGCTTTCTGCTTCACTCTCTGACATTTTCAATTTTTCCACTCATTTCAGACCATTTTCTTCTAGCACATGCAAGAATCAAGGCCAGTTTGTATCTTGGTTATAAATTCAATGCAGGAGTTAAAAGCAGAATTTCTTTTTTCCTCTTTCTTTAAGAGTTCGCATTTTACTGTGATGCTGGGGAGAGGTCAGTGGAATTTTCTAGGCAGTACTGGAAAGTGCCTGGCTCCCTCCCCTCGCCTGCCTATGTTCTAAAGGCAATGCCAAGGAGGACCCTGCTGGCCACACTGTTATTTTTTTAGATGGACTTGAAAGAAAAATTAGGGATCAGAAGGCTATTTGAAAAGAAGAAAAATACTGATTTTGTGAAATTTAGCATAGATTTTAACTTTCAAAAATCTTTAGAAAAACCATGAGCTTACCCATTTCTTCAGCCTGGTTTGAACACGGCATGTCATTAAAAAAATCTCCCCTGGAGAAGCAACCTCTTAGTCAGAATCAGAAGCTTCCCCCTAGGCATGCCAACTGGTATTAAGGGAGTAAAGTTTGCACTCTGACAGCTAGCCATCCCCAAGCCCTGCCACTTGGAGATGCTGTAGGGTGGTACACACACCAAGGCTTGAACTTGTGGAGCTAGGTGGGCTCCTGCAAAGGTCAGGGGCCTTCAAGGCCGGTTGTGCTCAAAGCTGCACCCTGCAAGTGCTAACCCTAACCATGCCACCTCTGGCAGCCACAATTCTCTGTTATAAGAAGTTGCCAGTTCTGTATATGCTAGGGATTTTTCCCTCATAACTGATCTATAATAAAACGTGGCATCTTCCACTCGCCAATGACACTTAGGCGTTTAACTGCCTGCTATTTTGTCAGTACCAGGGGGAAGAGAAATGGCAATGGAACTTTGCCAATTCCTATTTTATTGACTCAATTTTATCTATTAATAATTCTTAATTTTATAATTTTTATTTTATGTGTATGTTTATATTACCTACATGTTTGTAAGTGCACCTGTGTCATGCAATGTCCACAGAGGTCTGAAGAGAGCATCTGATTCCCCTAGAACCGGAGTTGTGGATAAGTGGTACCTGCCATGTGGGTGCTGGGAATTGAACTCGGGTCCTCTATAAGAGCAGTGAGTGTTCTTAACCACTGAGTTGTCTCTCCAGCCCTATTTACTTTTGAGACAGAGTCTCCCAGCAGCCACAGCTGACTTGGAGCTCACTATTTAGATCAGGTTGGCCTCATCTCACAGAGATTGAGGCACGCCACCACACTGTAGTTCTACTATCCTGGGGCTGTACCACAGGGACTCCACCACCCTGGGATCTACCACACTGGGACCCCACCATACTGGGATCTACCACACTGGGATCTATCACCCTGGGATCTACCACACTGGGACTCCACCACACTGAGACTCCACCACACTGGGATCTACCACACTGGGACTCCACCACCCTGAGATCTACCACACTGGGACCCCACCACACTGGGATCTACCACAATGGGACTCCACCACCCTGGGATCTACCACACTGGGACCCCACCACACTGGGATCTACCACACTGAGACTCCACCACACTGGGATCTACCACACTGGGACTCCACCACCCTGAGATCTACCACACTGGGACCCCACCACACTGGGATCTACCACAATGGGACTCCACCACCCTGGGATCTACCACACTGGGACCCCACCACACTGAAACTCCACCACCCTGGGATCTACCACACTGGGACTCTACCACCCTGGGATCTACCACACTGGGACTCCACCACCCTGGGATCTACCACACTGGGACTCTACCACCCTGAGATCTACCACACTGGGACTCCACCACCCTGGGATCTACCACACTGGGACTCCACCACCCTGGGATCTACCACACTGGGACTCTACCACCCTGGGACTCTACCACCCTGGGATCTACCACCCTGGGACTCCACCACCCTGGGATCTACCACACTGAGACTCCACCACCCTGGGATCTACCACAATGGGACTCCACCACCCTGGGATCTACCACACTGGGACTCTACCACCTTGGGACTCCACCACCCTGGGATCTACCACACTAGGACTTCACCACCCTGGGACTCTACCACCCTGGGATCTACCACCCTGGGATCTACCACACTGGGACTCCACCACACTTTGGCTCCACCACACTGGGACTCTAACTACACTTTGGCTCCACCACACTGGGGTTCCACAGCCTCGTCCTCCTCTGCCCACCTCTCCAGAGAAAGGATTTTCCAAATCTTTACAATGACCAGCAGAAGCTGCAGGAAACATTACTAGACACAGCAAATGATCAGGGTGGGTCAAGTTCAGGTTAAGCACCCCTAATCTGCAAATGCAAACTCTGGACATTCTGAGCACTAGTATTATACCACACATGAAAAACTCCACACCTTAGCTCATGGTGTGAGTCATAGTAAAGACAGAACACACGTAAATCACCTTCAGGGTGTGTGTATAAGGGCTACAGGAAACGTAAGTGGATTTCATGTTTAGCTTTGGGTCCCATCCACAGATGTCTCCTAACACATATGCAAACATTCCAAGATTTTTACATTCCAGAATATTTCTGGTCCCAAGCATTTTGGGTAAGTGATATTGAACCTGTCATAGGGCTATCAGCAGCCCCTCTCCAACCCCCCCTCCCAGGAGTGACCAGCACTACGTGTTACCCAGCGCCATATTCAAGTAGAGAAAATACTGTTAAATTCCTCTTCAGTTGGAAAAAAAGGAAATGACTGAGGCCAGTTCTCTGTTGGAATCACAAGGAAGCTGGCTGCTCCCCTCACCCATCCCCTTCCTGTAGAGCAGAATTCCGACAGCCCAATGCCCCAAGTCCTGCCCAAGGCTGGCTTAGAAATTCGAGCAAAACTGCTGATCCCCAGAGAGCTAGACCTGCCTTAGACAACTCCTGCAAACAAAATACAAAAGAGAAAGTTTGTCTCGCTTGCAGTAGCCATGTCCAGCAGCAGGAAAAAGAAGGCACTGCTCCCTTGTCCTCTCTCCCTCTTCTCCCTCCTTCTCCTTCCTCCCTCTCTGCTTGAACTGTAATCATCCAGCCACATGGCTTTGCCACACTCTCACTACAGCCAAATGTTGGCCACTGTGAAACACCAGCCCATTGATTTATTGGATTTTTCACTTCAGACTGGTTACCATGGCTTTTGAGAATTCAGGAAGAATGCTATAAACGCTTAAGTATTCTCCATTTCTCCCTTACCTCCAGTGAAATTGCTCACCAGGGAAACAACAGAGAAATGCCACTTAGGGGCCAGGAGACCATGCTACAGAGAACTAAAGGTAGGGTTAGAAGAAAGCAGGCACAGGGGCCTCAAATCTGGAGTCCCCCAGTTGAGAGCTAAGAGAAAAAGAAACAATGAAATGGTTCCTGTGGATGGCAGAGAACCCCAGCCAGAGGTTCCACCCTGGTGTGGCCTGCAGCAGAGGGCTTGGACTACACTGGCCCTGAAGGACCCCTGCCGCCCCTCTGCGTTTATAGCACTGTTAGTTTTCTCTTGCTGCTTGAAAACTGACTGGTTTAAACAACAGAAATACACCCTCTCGCAGGTCCGAAAGTCAGAGGCCCCAAGCTGCCCCCCCCCCACGAGGTGGTGCTGAATAACTTTCTTTCCGAGCCTCAGCGGGAAGGTCTGTGTACTTTAATCCCACCTCATGCTTGCTCACAGCCTCCTCTGGTCTTCAGGGAGCAATAGGAACTTCTTTCCCAAGCTGTTTTTGCTGTTCTGCTGACAGGACCCCAGTTACTACACTAGACCCACCCGGGCAACCCGACATGGTAGTCCATGTTAAGCCTGGCTGAGAAGCAACTTCATTCTCACCTGGCACTTTCCTTCCCCTTTTCCCAGTAAATTTATCTGGTCCCAGGTTCCAGGGACTAGGAGATGGATGGATTGGAAGAGGAGAATTATCTGTGGATCACTCTCCCTTTCTTTGTAAAATCCCTATCTTAAATCCTCATCAATATAAAGCCAAATACATTAACATGACACAGCAAAATGTTTCCTTCAATCTAAATTCATTTTTTTTTTCTGATTTAAAAAAAGATTAAGGGAATACCTCTATAACAGTTGGCTCCAATCTACAGCTGGAGAACGACCTCATCATCATCATATTTCTCCTTATTCTATGGGGGGGAGTTAAGAAAGTCTCTTGTATTAAAACCTTTGCTGCACCTAGAAGATAAGCTTCATTAGGATTCATTAAAAATCATTGTTACTAGGAAGATCCAGAGAGGGGCCTGATGTCTGTAGAAATCTGAGGCATTTCTTCCCTTCAATGCCCAGAGGAGTCAATCCTTCTGCTGGCACTTTCTGGTACATCCTACTCACTGCAAAGCCGCATTTTCTTTCTCAGCCATTAAAATGGTGATACTCTGGCCTGTTGGAACATACAAATCCTTTCCCATAGTTAGTTTTAAGATTTGGATTGCAAGGTTTTTTGACAACAGTTTTCGTATCTATCTATATTCCCCTTTTTTTATTTTAGGTTTTTATTTTTGACTCATGATTCTCAAAAAAGGAGTTGTATTATATATACCTATAGGGTGGCATCAAGGCAGCTTTTATCAAGTTCACCCATGCTGGTTTTGGGGTTACTGTATGGGATTAACATTGGAAACAAACTTTATTTTTCAAATAAAATCACATATAGGGGAGAGAGATTGTTACCAGGTGATACTGTATAACAGAATAATTATAGAGAACCTTTGTTTATACCAATCCCAAAGTAATTGTTATACAGTTTTTTAATTAAAGCTAATGTTGACAACAGCAATTTATATCACCAAATTGAAACGTCCAGATGCATTACCTTTTTGTTATCAGCCTTTAAACCAATGGTGATTAATATACACATGTTTAATATACACACTTTACTTTTACTAAGTCCTAAAAACACCGTGTAACCTGTAGACAGAGTCTGGGGCAAAACTGGATACGTGTTGAAACGTCACGTCAATTAAATATGCCATAATCAAATATACACCCGTGTCTCGCTCCCACCCCAAACTGCCTTCTTTGATTGACAAGTGGACATAGAAACTGTGAAAAGGATTATTCCGCTATTCAGAACCAAATATAAGCTAAAGTCCTCCTTAAGCTATGCACTTAAAAGCAAAATATATTAAAAAGGGAGGCTCTGACATCAGTAATGGATAATTCTACCAAGGAGATGTTAGCCAGGAGGTCCAAGCCCCCACAAAAGGTAAATTCTCCTTGCCTCCCAACCGGGATATCTGCAGGAAAAGAGGATAAGGCCCTGCTTTGAAAACCTGATATAAACATGGGAAAGATGTATGGAGACCGGACTTGCAAGCATACGGATGGTTTCTGGAATGCCAGAGAGTGTTACCAAAGGCCATAAACCAATAAAGCAAATAAAGCAAATATAGGTCTCCTTGAGTCAAGCAAGAATCCTCCGTCAGCACCGCTAACACTATCTGCGATGGAAAATACTGTGCAGCCAGTGGCAGCCAGATCTGTATATCCCAAATCTAAATTGGCTATTAGCTCTCTCCCTTGGAGGAATAACCCACGGCTGATGCAACAAGCGTACATCCTCTAATGGTTTAGGAGAGGGTTATAAACCACACGACGACCTGGTCATACTTAAACAGAAGAAATTGTAATTCAGTCAAAAGCTCCAGAGAGAGTGGACTGTTTTTTTACTTTCGCATCGACCTGTGCCCCCTTTTCTAAGCCTAGGGAACAATCTGCGGAAGAGGGGGCCATGGTAGAATGGAAAGGCCTATGATTGGGGTGAATGGTGAAACTAAAGCGATGTAGTCTGGACACTCGTATGTTTGATCAGCCTGATTGAACATACAACCTGGTCAACCGCCCCCCACGGAGTGGTGGGACCTGTGGGGGTTTTGGGCACAACAGCCGGCAAGATTTGGCTTTGGCACGAAGGATGCTTGTGCTCGTGGATTATCACTTATAACTAAAAATGAAAAAAAAAAAAACTGAGGAAAGATGCAGGGACAGTTATGGCAATAACATTATCTGGGATGGGGTTGGGGTGGGGGGGAAGGGAAAGGGGAAATATGCCTGATCCTGAAGTGGAAAATGATGTAAGAAATGCACAAAGAATCAATAAAAAATTAAAAAAAAAAAAGAAAATTAGTTCCTGGATTAGCAGTACCGGCCAAACAATCTGTGTCTATACCAAAGTAAACCTACCATAACAATTAGTAATGTTTTTGTTTGTGTTTAAATACCTATATATCCAATTGCGAGTGCTTCATTAGTAGGATCAAAAGGCTATAATATACATTTATTTTAAATACTAATATCTAATTGGTGGTGCTTCATTAGTAGGATGGAAGGTTATTCCTGGACGGCCTGGCAGCCCATGAAAGGAAACAGCCAGAAGTGACAGAGACCAAGACAACAGCTCCAGAGGAAGTACACTGTTTTTGGAGCTCATCCACTTGTGCCCCTTTTCCTAAGCCTAGGGAACAATCTGCGGAAGAGGGGGCGAGTAGAATGTAAGGGGCTGCGATGGGGTGAATGGTGAAACTACAACAATATAGACGTGACACTCATTTGAAGCACTTGATTAAAAATACAAGCCCCCGCTTCGTGGAATGTGGGAAGACCCATGACGGTTGTGTGGGTTTGGGGCCAACTGCTCGCAAATTGGTTTTACATGAAGGAGCTTGTACTCACAGATTTACACTTATTGTTAAAAAAATGAAAACAAGAAAACAAACAAACAAAAAAAAAAGAGGCAGAAAAAGTGATGGCAGAATTGCATGATCTGGGATGGGTGAGGGAATGGGGTGGGGGGGGAAAGGGAAGGGGAATATACCCTGAACTGAATTGGAAATGATGTATGAAATAACTACAAAGCATCAATAAAAAATAATAGATTAAGTAAGGGCTTGAAGATGGCCTAGCGGTTAAGACTCTGACTGCTCTTGCAGAGACCCAGGTTTCGATCCCCACAACCACATGGCAGCTGAGAACGGTCTTTAACTCTCCAGTGCCAGGGGAATCGCAACACCCTCTTCTGAACTCCGTGGCATTGCACGACAAAGGTGCACCAACCTCAGTGCAGACAGGTACATTCACATACACATAAAAAAAAATAGATTAAATACCTGCTCCTAAAGATTCCAAGCCATGGACCATGCCTCTTAGGCTCAGAAGCCTGCAGTGAGTACACACAGGTGTACCCCAGCTGTCTACACTACCACACAAGACCAAACCAGGGGCATCAATGAAGACACAGAGGGGCAGAAAAAAAAAAAAAAAGACAAGTGTTAGGCTAAGTTCCTCAGACTTTCTATACTCTGTTTTCTCATCCATACAACATTGAGCATGCTAGAGGGTCACAGGCAACTGCTCAGCAGCCCCGATTTGAGGAGCCAACAGGTTTTTATTTAAGGAAATTCCAGGGGGCTAGAGAGATGGCTCATCAGTTAAGCAATGGCTGCTTTTGCAGAGGACCTGGGTTTGATTCCCAGCACCCATATAGAGGCTAACAACCATCCTACCTCCGGTTCCAGGGGATTCAATGCCCTCTTCTGACCTATGCAATTATTGAACAACACAGGTGCACCTATATTCATGCAAGCATAACACTCATACACATAAAATTAAAAAGAATAACAAATAAAATATTTTAACAGAGAAATTCCAGCTGCACCAAACGTGTCCCAGACAAGACAGACAAGATGTCAATCTTGACTTCTTTTCTCCACAGGATACAGTTGCAGTCTTCCCTGGGGGCTCTGGGAGGCACTGAGGGTGCTTGAAGGTCCGTCTCTAGATGGGGATGGGGGGACTTGGAGGCAGAATAGGCAGGGAGAGGCCACTGTATCAAGAGCAGCGCCAGCTCCCCAGGCCCCTGTTGCGTGCTGGGAGTGGGACCAGGCTTCTTAACACACACATCTCAAGGAACAAGAAGCAAGCTGAGAGAGGTCATGGGCTGAGAGAGGGAGGGAGGGAGCTGTTGGAGTGGACGGAAGAGCCTCTAGGAGAGGGACAGAGTCTCAAGGAAGTCGCAACCAACAACAGGTGTCCGCTAACTACCGAGGGCAACCTTATGTGGTGTGAGTTAACTTCCTGAGTCCTCACATCCTCCCCAGTGGTGGGCCCTATTACCACCCCACTTTACAACTGAAGAAATGGAGGCAAGAATGCAAATCCAGGAATCCCAGTCTCCCTCTGAAGTCTGGGGCTGTGATAACGCAGAACATCCTGACCAAGAGGGTGCGATGGAACAGACCTCTCATCTCATGTGGGCTGCAAAGCAGGGTAGAGACAGGGTCAAGCTATAGCTCCCAAGAGCACACCCCCAAGGACCAACCTCCTTCAAGCAGGGCCAGGTAACAGGTTGCTGTCACCTCACCTCCCAAACCTACCAGTGGTTAATACATTGTTGAGACTAAAGCCTTCATGAGCCAAGCACTCCCCAATGTCCCTACCTTTGAACACTACTAAGTTAGAAAACCAGCCTTCAGTGCCTGAGCTTTTTTTTTTTTTTAATGTATATGAATGTACTGTCTGCATGCAGGTCTGTGCACCCGTGTCCTGCAATGCCGAGGTCAGAAGAGGGTGTCAGATTCCCCTGGAACTGGAGTCAAAGACGGTTCTCAGCTGCCATGTGGGTGCTGGAGATCGAACCCGGGTCCTCTGCAAGAGCAGTCAGCGCTCTTAACCACTAGGCTATCTCTCCAGCCCCATGCCTGAGCTTTTGGGGTCACTTCAGTTCCAAGGGGGTGGTAGAGTCGACAACAGTTGAACTGGGAGAGTTCATAGGATGCAGAACATCTCCTCGTGGTGGCATAGGCTCCTGTGTCAGGCAGGCCCTGTCTAGCATCTGGAGAAGGGAGGGATGAGGGGAGCCACTTGCAGAGACCTGCCCTGGACCCAGCACTGGAGATTCAGTGCAAACACGTCTGGAGCATGCCAGGAGCAATGTCAGTGCAGCACAAACAATAAGAAAGTGGCCAAAGAAAGCCAAGCGACACAGAGAGGTGGAAGGTAGTTTCCAGAAATGCAGAGGAGGCAAAGAGCTCTCAGTTTTCCATCGGAGGGAACATCAAGCACAAAGGCCCTGAGGCAGGAACATGCTTGTTGCATCTGGAGAGTAGAAGGGCACCTTCTCGTCTAGGAGGGGAGCAAAGGAATAAGCCAGAAGGGCAAGGGGAACCAATCTACACTGGGCTTTATGTAGTATGCCATCAGAGCCCCAGGCCTGATGGTTAACATGGATTATCAGCTTGACTGGTTCCAGAATCACCTAGGAGATGAGCCTCTGGACACACCCATGAGGGATTGTCTAGATTGGGTTAACTGAGCTTGGAAGTCCTGCCTTAATGTGGACGGCACCAGTCCATGGGCTGGGGTCCAGGAGAAAGCGAGCTGAGCACAGGCTCCTCTCCTGCTGCTAGGCCTTCCCACCGTGATGGGGTGTACTCCTGAACCAAAATAAACCCTTTGTTCCTAGGTTGCTTTTGTCAGGTATTTGGCACAAGTAACTAAACACCATGGAAGAATATTTGCTGCAGAGAGTCCTTCTCTGCCAAGAAACAAAAGTGAGAAAAGGCAGGGTGTGTCCAGCAACCATCCTGGGGTTTTGCAGGGACTCGGGGTCCAGGCACAAAGCAGGTACAGCTTCCCACCCAGGAGCCAGCTCTGGAGTTATTTTCACTTCAGACATTGTCACCATCAGAAAGTTCATTCCTCAGTTCCTGACAACAGAAAACCAAGTAGGGAGGAGTATGAGGCACGTGTGAAAGCTCTGTCTGGTTTTAAACGACTACCTCTGCATAGGTAAAGTAGAATGCAAGATGAAGAAAGGATTCCATGGCTGCCTTGTACATGAACCTCACGGTGTTTTCATGAAGGACTTCTATGCTGTGCCAGACCCCACTGTTCAGAAACGGACAGTTCTCCAAGGAAAGGAGTGTAGGAATGTCTCCGCCCCAGGACCTCACAGGTGCCAAACAACTCATCTCTCCATTAAGCAAGGAGACACAGCTTGACATGTTCTGAAAACACACCACTCTCCCTCCTGAGGCAACAGCTCAGTGACTGATTGGTGAAGGCTGGGGCTGTGCTCTTCTGGGCTGCCTCCCCATTCCCATTCCGCAGTGCCTGGCTCTGGTGGCCCCTCCCTCTGTCCCTGGCCCGTTGTTGTGTGGAGGCCCGACTCATATGAGAGATTATGGCAATAATGACAGGAATGGGTCCCAAGGAGTGCAGGAAACCATATAGTACTGGAAGAGGGGGAGGCACCCACTGAGCACATTACATGGAAATGGGGGGGGGACCCTCTGTCAGGGCAGATAGTGGAGTTTTGATTCTTCCTCTCTCTTCCTCCCACTCCCTGTCATCATCCAGCTGCTCATCGACTGCCCTGCCAGTCTCACTTCTTTTCCTTCTGCGGAGACCCACACTGTCCTTCGGCTGTCTCTACAACTTTCCTGAGCTCTGGTTCCACTCACCCCTGGTTCACTGCCAGCAGACAATGCAGCAACGGCAAGCCCTGCAGCCTCAGGGTTCCTGGACCTCGGCCCCAATCTGGCCTTCTGCCTCTCACTCCCTAAGCCACAGGGCCTTGGTCTCCCCACCCTCTGGTGTCCCTGAATTGGCACTGGCATTCCCCAGATAAGCTTCCATCACCTTTTAAGCCTGGACTTCCCTAGGTCCCTCAAACCTGAACTGTGACTTTAACTCCTGCAGGACTCAAGGTAGACCTCAACTCCCAGCTCTTTTCTCCTAACCCAGTGTACGTGATAGCAAGTTTCCTGGTGCGCTTGAGCTCCTCTTCCCTTCAACTGCTATCAACTCCACCACCCACTATGCACAAACCACCACAACAGTCAAAGGACGGCAAGAAATCTGTGTGTTCCCAACACCCACTGAGCCCCACTCTGTGACTGGATGGAGAAACTCCCCATGCTTTTGCTCACCAATGATTTTGCACTCTCTAAGTTTCTGTGGATAAATGTGCCACACTCAGTGTATGTAGAGAACCCTGCAGTCTGCTTCTCCAAAACCAGAAAGCCAGTTGTTCACCCAACTGGACCATCTCCAAGAATTAAGAGACCTTCCTCTTTTCCAGGCTGAGCCCTCCACATGTCCTCAGCCTCTTAGCATCTCAGAGCCCTTTGTGCACCTATCAATCACCAACCTTTTAAAGCCAATATGTGTCCAGAAGGGAAAAGGAATCTTGTCTTTCTAAAGCTTCCTTCCTCCTGACTTGGGTATCTCACCTTTCTCACAGAAGACAGTGCCCTGAATCTCCGCTCTAAATTCCACGCTAATATCCTAGGGCTGCACCCAGCCTTGTCACATTGTTGTGTTAGGGATAAAGCCTGGAATTCCATACATCTTAATAACCACCCTAACTACTTATTCCAAATTCAGCCAACTGGTCAACCTTCCTCAACTACCCCACCACACACACACCTTACAAACCTAGCACTCAAATGGTTGCCTACTTAAAAGGACAGATGGTTTTCTCTATTAAATAGTTAAAGAACAAAGCATTTGGTTTTTTTAAAACTGCCATTTTTTCCAAGTCTTAATAGCACTGACTCACCTCAAGCAGAGTAATTAACTTTTCAATCATTACACTGCTTACAACTGCAAAACTCATATGTCTAATATACTTTCTGTCATTAGGGAAATAAAAGATTGGTGTTTATTAGGGCACCAACACTTCACTAAACTACAATGCAGTGGGGAATTTATATTCTTGAAAATGTAAATTATCCAAAAGTCATTAAAACAGTTCTATTTTACAACTTTCAGATGGCAAAAATTAGTTGAAAAAAATTAAAACTAAAATTATATATTTTGTTAGTAACATTGATTGGGGGAGGGTGTGGTGGCTGCAGTTCATGGTGTCACCTAGTCCTCTCACTGGTCCTCCTCATGCAGGGGTGGCCTCTGTCCACTCTTGAAGTCCCCACAGAACACTGCATTCTCCACTAGACTACCAGCTCCCTGCAGGCAAGGCCAAATCTCCTATTTAGAGCCTCACACTTGGTACAGAGCACCTCGATAAACACTATTGAATGAATTGATAAATACACAGACAATATCAGAAACAAACAATATTCTGGACATTCATTTTATTTTATATTTTGGTCATTTCAAGACAGGGTCTCCCTGTAGCCCCAGCTGTCCTGGAACTGGCTTTGTAGACCAGGCTGGCCTTGAACTCACAAAAATCCACCTGCCTCTGCCTCCTGAGTGCTAGGATTAAAGGCGCACGGATTAAAGGCATGCACCACCACAGCCGGCTGGACATTCATTTTAAAATAGCAATTATGACAATCCTATAGATGAAAAGCATTAAAATATTTTCTTATTATTTAAATTTAATTTTCATTTACTGATTTTTTATTGTTAGCATAAGAAGTGTTAGGTTTCCTTGTAGCATTTTTCAAGCAAAATTTCTGTTGACCCCACCATTAATATTCTTTAATATATATCTGTAAAGCCAGGCATGGTGATGCATGCCTTTCATCGAAATACTCGGGAGGCAGAGGCCAACAGATCTCTGTGAGTTCAGGGTTAGCCTGGTCTACATAGTGAGTTCCAGGCCAGCTGGGGCTGCAGGGAGACCCTGTCTCAAAAAGACAAAAAGACAAACATATGTATATACGTATATATATGTATATACATATATATATGTATGTGTATATACATGTACATATATATGTATATATATGTATATATATGTATATATATGTATATATATATATGTATATATATATATATATATATGGTGTGTGTGTGTGTGTGTGTGTACTTTCTCATTCAACAATTAGCAAGAAGCTGGTTTTACTTGTTTGCTTGCTTTGTCTTGTTTTGGAGATAAGGTTTCATGTAAGCTAGCCTCAACTCACTGTGTAGCTCAAGCTAACCTTGGGCTTCCGATCCTTCTGTCTCCTTCGGTTTCCTGGGTGCTGGTATCACAGGTGTACACCACAATACCCACTTTCTTTTCGTTTTTGGCCTTTTTGAGACGGGGTCTCCCTACAGCCCCAGATGTCCTGGAACTCACTTTGTAGACCAGGCTGGCATTGAACTCACAGAGATCCGCCTGCCTCTGTCTACTGAGTGCTGGGATTAAAGGCGTGTACCACCACACCCAGCTTCATACCCACTTTTTTTGCAGCGCTTCGGATTGAACCTAGGGCTTCCTTCCTTCCAGGCAGGTACTCTACTCATTGCTCCGCATCCCCAGAGCTAGGGACTCGTTTCCTCCCAAGTCTAAAATGTTACCCACCTATATTAGTCACTTTTCTGTTGCTGTGATAAAGCACCATGACCAAGGAACTTATAAAAGGAAGAGTTGGGGCTGGAGAGATGGCCTAGTGGTTAAGAGCGCCGCCGACTGCTCTTACAGAGGACCCGGGTTCGATCCCCAGCACCCACATGGCGGCCGAGAACCATCTGAAACTCCAATTCCAGGAGAACTCCAGTTCCAGGGGAATCCGACACCCTCTTCTGACCTCCGCGGCATTGCACGACACGGGTGCACAGACTTGCATGCAGACAGTACATTCATACACATACAGAAATAAATAAAAATTAATAAAAAAAATTAAAAAAAAAAAAAGAAAGTTTATTTGAGTTTACGATTGACGGTTCCAGGGAATTAGAGTCCATTGTGGCGGGAGAAATGGCGGCTGGATCCGGAGCAGCAAGCCGAGGGTCACATCTGGCAAAGAGCACAGGAAGCAGAGAGAGGGCGACTGGAGACCACGAGGCTTGTTAAACTCACTAAGTCTGCCCCCAGTGACATACTTCCTCTAGCACGGCCACACCTTCTAAGACCTCCAAAAACAGTGCCACCAACTGGAGACAAATGTCTGAATACTTACAGTCTATGGGGGACACTCATTCAAACCACCACACCACCCAAGTGCAGCATCTTATCTTTTGAGAGTAGAGTCTGCTCTTCACAGTCAATTAGAAAAGTCAGCCTCTGACTCTAGCTCTGTCGTTGCTTGTTTGATCTGAATCCCACATCTACCAAGGACCTGTAGAATTTAGAAAGCAGAAGTGGCCCTTAGGGAAATGGGTAGATTGGGGCCTGCACAGGGCACCTTAAGCAGTGTGGAATGCTTCCTACAGAGACACTTGATGAATCTGCCTCCCCCCCATACATTCACACCAAGAGGTTGTGTGACAGGGAGAAGGGAGGGCCAGGCAGGCGCTGCTCCCCCCCACCCCCCCGCCCCAGCACCATACAGAGCAACCTAACCTATCTTTTCCAAATATTTCCAAGAAAGATTTTATTTGGGAAAATGATCTGTGCCTAAAAATAAAACTAGAAATCTGCTGTTCTAGATAAAGCCAAGGAGTGGGAGGGGAGACACTTCCATCTACTAAGCCCTTTCTATATCCTGACTCGGTAAGTTTTAAGCCTCATAACATAATTGTATTCACCCTTCCCCCCCTCCCACACACACACATCTGTATGAGATAGAGCCATCTATTTTAGAGGACACAAAACTGAGGTTCAGAGATGGAAGTGCTCAGAGCCAGCAGGAGCCGAGTCCTATAACGACTCCAGGGCTATAACCTACAACCATCCATCTCTAGAAGTCTGTCGCTCCTAATGTTCCCTCTCTCGCTTCTTTCTCTCCTTCCTTGTTCTATTTTAAGTCTTCTCTCAGTCATTTGTAGTCACAGAACAATTAACTCATTATTCCTCAGAGTGAACAAACCTTTATTGACTTAACGATTTTCATTTATTAGAGAGACATTTGTTGAACATCAAGTCAGTCCCTGGTTCTGGACAGGTCTCTAGAATACACGTCAAGCCACGGCCTCTATCAGTAAGCAAGGGTCTCATTGACAGAAACCCATTGAAGGGAACCTTAAAAATGGGACTGTATCTATACCAGGATTAATGCGGGGGCCAGGTACAGTGGGGAAGAGTAAGTTTCATGCACTGTCTACTGCTACTTTTATGGGTCTCTCATGTTGATGTCTCTTTGGAGCATGCTGGGATAGAGCCTATTGCCTACAGCATTATTCATGCCTTGGGATAGAAAAGAGCTCAGATACCGAAGTATATCATCTTTCCACTTCCTGTTCGGTCCTCAGCAGAGACACCACCATTCTAGGAGGGAAGGTATACTGAAACTTGTTGGGTTTCTTTATTTTATTATCCCTGAATAATAATTGACTTGAAATACATTTAGCCACTTAAACAAAATCTGACTCTTAAGAGTAATTCTATGCCTTGTCTTCCTTCTTAGATGTCCCTGTATTTGCAAAGCTAGAGAAAGATATTGTTCTTCTATGATTTCTTGCTTACCCCAGCTCTTCTTGTGTTTCTAGTTGAAATGAAATGTGAGCATTATACTGACCTCACTCCTATTTTCTAATCCAATAATAATCTATGAACTGTGTCTCTAATGACAGTGACCAGACAGGTTAATTTCTAAGCATGAAGATCAACATCCCCTCTGTTCCTTCCCTATTACCTCAAACTGTCTTTTCTTCTCAATTTCTCTCTTTCCTTGAGCAATCCAGCTTCCATGTCACTCCTCCCCAAAGTGTTCTTGCCTTTCAGAATCTAAGCAATAAAAATAACTGTCTGGATAAAAAGCCACCAGTGATAACAAAATGCTTAGCACAGAGCAGACCTTGGCACACGCAAGTTTATGCGCAAGTGCAACTGGAAAGCAAAATAAAATGTACCTCACAAAACAGCGTCCATATCCATATGCTGTCAAGATGTATAAAAGATCCAAGCTCTGGAAATGTATTTGAAGGATGTCATTCAAAAGAAGGAAAAGTATGAAAAAGCTTCTTTCAATATGAAAAAAAAAAAATAACAGATAGTTGGACAGGGACTTAACATGGCTAAGTAAATTACAGGCTACTAAAAATGATCAATATGGAATCTGAGTCACAGCATGAAATATGTTACAGCTATATTAAATAAAAAATAACATAATTGGAGCCCAGGTATTGTGGCATACACCTTTAATCCCAGCACTCAGGAGGCAGAGGCAGGCGGATATCTGTGAGTTCAAGACCAACCTGGTCTACATAGTGAGTTCTGGGATAGCTGGAGCTACAGGGAGACCCTGTCTCAAAAAGACAAACAAAACAAACAAAAATAATGTAACTGGATATGCAGTATATAAAAACATGTATTGGTGTAAAGACGGTGGGATCATTGATAACATTTTAAGACATTGCTAGATGTTACAATATTGTCTTTTCCCAGTCAAAGAAATGCAGAGGAAAGCACAGGATGAGTTAGCAGCAGACAACTGTCAGCATGCAAAAATGCTCCTTTTCAGGAACAATTGACAGGTGGTTAAATGTATGGACATTGGGACATGGGCTCTTATCCCAGTTTAGTTATTAATGTTGACTACCTCCAAAATTAAAATGAATCTCCGTGATGGTTAGTGTTCATTGCCAACTAGACACAATCCAGAATCCCTGGGGGATGGGCCTTTGGGCATGTCTGTGGAGGATCATCCTGATTATGTTCATTAAAGTGGGAAGACCTGTCCACTGTGGGTGGTGCCATTCCCAGCTGGGATCCTGGACTGTGTAAGGTCAGGGGAGCTGAGCAGCAGCATGAGCTTGTCAACTGTTGCTCCTTGACTGTGGATAGCACAGGGCCAGCTGCTTCCAACTCCGCCATCTTGACTACCTCACCATGATGGACTGCACCCTTGAACTGTGAGCCAAAATAAACCTTTTTCTCTTGAGTTGCTTTTGTCAGAGTATTTTATCACAACAACAGGACAAGAAATGAAGAGAGTCTCTGAGATAAAGATGGGGAACCTGGAAGGGGAAGGAGGCATCCCTTTGGAGCCTGGCAGAAGCCCAGCCGGCTGACAGTCAAGAATTCCAGCATAATTTACAAATGCTACGGGGAAGAGACATGATCCCTTTCATACAGAGATATTTTCAAGCAAGAATGTTGACAGAGCAATGAACTGCACTTAAGGGCAAACATCATGCAACCTGACTGCTTTCCAAGATAGGAGCCTGCAATTGGCTGGGAACATCACAAACAAAAATAAACTTGTATTGAGAAAAAGACATCTTACCTTTCTTGCAGTCCTGGTAAGCCAAGAGTTTACCTTATCAGCTATAATCTCAAGACACCCCAGGAAACACCTTCCCATCTCACTAAAGTTCCTTAACCACCCTTGAAAATGGAACTACTTCAGAAGCCACCCAAATCATAGACATGGGCATTGCAAAGACATAATGAGGTCTCTTTCTTTCTTTTTTTTTTTTTCTATTTTTTTGTCTTTTTCAAGACAGGGTCTTTGCTCACGTGTACCCTAAGTGGCCTGGACTCATTCCATAGACCGATGTGGCGCTTGAAACTCACAGAGATCGCCTGCCCTCTAGCCTCCCAAGTGCTGGAATTAAGTGTGTGCACCAGCACGCCCGGGGCAGCTCTCTGATTCTTATCCTTTCCCAAGCACCTCTTCTATTTCACTTATGCTTAAGACTATGCAGATAATTCTTCCCAATAAACTCCAGTTCTGCTTCACGGTAACTCCTCATAATTCTTTTCTGTAGCAAAGCCAAGAATCATGCCTTTACCAGAGTAGGGGATCTCTGGAAAGACCTCTTCCAGCTGCCGCAGGGAGCAGCATGGAGTTGTTTCTGGGCCATACCCCACGGACACAGGCAGTTTCATCAGCAAAGATCTAGTCTGATTTTATATGACTTCTAATAGGTAATTAGGAAATGTTGAAAGATGCCAAGAAGTGAAGCAGCATGTGTGATGGAGAGGGAGCTGTGTGAGGAGGTCTTCGCAGGGGCACACAATGTCGAAGTTAGGGGCCTTTGGGTACTCAACCTCTCAGCGTAAGCAGAGGAACTTGAAGACTTCTCATTTAAATTCAGAAACTAAGATCCTGCTGACCTTCGTTAAGACCTACTAAGTCTCATCCCTGCCTGCACAAACCCCCATGGTTGGAACCCAAATTGAATCTTCATAACGAGGTGGGAAAGACAGAGCTTCCATATGTATGTGATAGAGGGAGGGACTGAGGCCCCTCTTAGGAGTCTTAGTGTCTTAGGAGACTCAATCTAATTAATACAAGAATATAATAATGAACTCAAATGGAAGCTTAAAGACAATTAGAGTCTGAAAGAAAACCCCTCAGGCCAAGCAAGCTGTAAATCTCAGCAGCTGCCTGGACAGAAACCATGCCTTTGTAAGCCAGCAAGGAGGGCAGCCACATGGAGAACTAGCAGCCACACGGGAGGGGAGCTTTAGAGAAAAAGTTAAGAAACTCAGAATGTCTGGGCAGCCCAGAGTGTTAGGGAAAGCATGATTTAGAAAAAGAACATGAAGCCAGGTGGGTGGATGCTCCTCTTACTTCCAGCACTCGGGAGGTATGAGGTGCGTGGAGCTCTGCTGGTAGCAAGGCCCAGCCTGGTCTACAGAGCGAGCTCCAAGACAGCTGGTACTGAAAAGGAACCCTGCCTCAAAAAAAAAAAAAAAAAAAAAGAGAGTAGAGATAGAAAGAAAGAAAAGGAAAGAATACCTTTGTCTACTCCAAGGGGCAGGAATTCCAGGTAGGAATAGTTCACTATCTCATTGACACTTAGTTATTCCACTTATCTCTTTAGGCATTACTTGAGGTGCAACCTCCCTTCCTATGGTGGTGGGGGGGGGGCCTTGGTCCAGATGAATTGACCAGCTCCAGCAGAATGTGAGGTCCTCCACCTGGGGCCGAGAATTTTATCTCTTGACTTAGGAATTATCTTTTTTTCTTTCTTTGTTTTTTTTTTTTTGGTCTTTTTTGAGACAGGGTTCCCCTGTCAGCTGGCTGTCCCGAACTCACTCGTTAAATCAGCGTGGCCTCGAAACTCACCGAGATCTTCGTGCCTCTGCTTCCCAAGTGCTAGGATACAGACAGGTGCTAACCACACCCGGCCTTTATTTATTTTCTGTGCGGTAGTATATGTATGGTCTGCATGCAAGTTGTGTGCACACCCATGTGTGTGCATGCCACGGAGGTCAGAAGAGGTCTCGATTCCCCTGGAACTGGAGTTTCTCCTGGGAATTGGAGTTTCAGACGGCTCTTGGCCGCCATGTGGGTGCTGGGGATCGAACCCGGGTCCTCTGTAAGAGCGGGTCGGCACTCTTAACCGCTAGGCCATCTCTCCAGCCCCCAGGAATTATCTTTTAAGGGGCCTGTTTTGCTGCTGCAACATATTTGTTGGTGTGCGTGTGAGTGCATGTGTGCATGTATGTGTGTGTGTGTTAATGGTGCTAGATGTTAGTAATGTGGTTATACTAGAAAGAAACGTATGTTTATTTTCAGAGTCCGGCGTGCTAGCCATTACACGATGGAACCCACTGTATGTCTATTGTCATGAAATGTGCATGGCACAGAATTTCATATTGGCCTTTCTTTTTATATATATATAAATGTAGACCATTTATTTTATTTTATTTATTTCTGTATGTATATGAATGTACTGTCTGCATGCAAGTCTGTGCACCCGTGTCATGCAATGCCGCGGAGGTCAGAAGAGGGTCTTGGATTCCCCCAGAACTGGAGTTCTCCTGGAATTGGAGTTTCAGACAGTTCTCAGCCGCCATGTGGGTGCTGGGGATCGAACCCGGGTCCTCTGCAAGAGCGGTCGGCGCTCTTAACCGCTAGGCCATCTCTCCAGCCCCATATTGGCCTTTCTAAGGCTGCAGCTCTGAGCCATTAAATCCACTCGTGCTGGTCTGCAGTCACCACCTTCATCCACGTCCAGAACCTTTCATCACCCCAAACCTTAATTCCACTGACTCCCCATCCTCCTCCTCTCAGGATCAGGCAACCACCATCCCACTGTCCATCTCTATGAATCTGACTATTCTAGATCCTCATGTAAGTGGACTCATCTAATATTCATCCCTTTGGGGATCCATCTATTGCATTTAGCACCATGTCTCCAAGCATCATTCATCTATAGCAGGTGTTAAATCACTTCTTTTTTTAAGCAGAATGTTCCAGAGTAGACAAATACAGTGAGATGGAGAATCTACTCAGTTCAGTGCTGTTCTGTTTCCCGACCAAGTCTCATGTAGCCCAGGTTGGCCTTTAACTGTCTAAGTAGCTGAGGCTGACCTTGAACTTCTGATTCTCTTGCCTCCGGCTCCCTATGGCTGGGATTATAGCCATGTGCTACCACACCCAGTTTTAGGCAGCGCTGGGGACTGATCCCAGGGATTCATTCATATTAGTTACACACTCCACCAACTGAGCTATGTTCCCATCCACCATCTCTCTTGGGATGCCCATCAGGTCATCTTTGTTACCATCACAATCCTGACGTCAAGCTCAGGTCTGAGAGCTGGTTTCATTCCCAGGCCTCATACTGGGTCATCCCTCACTAGCACTAAGTCTCTAATGGCCCCTCATTTAGGGACTGGGCAAGGCTTCTGGTCTTTCTTTCAGAGTCTGGAGGGTTCCTACTGTTTACTTCTAGACTCTGTGCTCATTGCTTGTTGAGAGTTCCCACGTCAGGCTAAATTCAGCCTATATGTCAAAACCCCAACATCTTGCCATGATCCAAGATGGCAGCTACCTGGCTGAAGGACTTTCTATGACTGCACCTTTGTCTCCTCAGTCCTCCCTTCCTGGTGGGCCCTGCCCTCTTCCTGCACAGGGTGAGGAGCTCTTTCAGTCTTGGCCAGCTTGCAGTCTTCCTTCTTCTCGTTACCCCTTGTTGACATCACTCTACAGCTTCCCTCTATTTACCAAACCTTCAAATGCTAGATGGAAGACAGAGCCCAGAAGGCACGGGTCCAAGGACCAGACCCACTTACAGCCAGAGCGAGTTCCTTCCTTGGGTGATGACCCCAGTGAACCTGGTGAGGCGCCGGGCATCCACTTCAATCCACTGATGGAGGTCGTTCCTGCCTGCACACCATGCCCCATCATAAAAGTCGTTTTCATTAATGCCTGCCTGGAAAGAAAAGAGGGGTGCTCTTCAGAAAAGCCCTGGATTGAAGATGATGAAGACAAATCTCTTCTTGAGAATGGGAGGAAGGAAGAGAGGAAATGATGAAGGGGATAATGAAAAACCAAAATTACGGTGCCATGAACTCCTGATTCTAAACCACTTGAAGAAGTTGGAAACGCCTCAATACAACATATCCTCTTCCTGTCCAGTGTGAAAGATGAAGTTTAATAAGTTCCCCACTTCTGAAATATCCAACACCAAAACCAGTTTCCTACCTGCCCGCTGTGATGGTTAATATTTAGAGTCACCTAGGAGACAACCCTCTGGGCATGTTTGCAAGGGAGTTTTCAGATAGGGTTAACTGAGGTGGAAAGATCCCCTCTAACTGTAGGTGGCACTGTGTCATGACTGGGGTCTTGGACAGAATGAAATGGAGAAAGTGAGCTGAGCACCGCCATTCATCTCTCTGCTTCCCATGGACGCAACATGACCGGCTGCCTCAGCTCCTGCTGCTGAGCCCCACCACTCCCTCCCATGACGGACTGTACCCCCAAACTGTGAGCCAAAATAAACCCTTCTTTCTTCAAGTTACTTTGTTGGGTATTTTGTCCCAGTGACAAGAAAAGTAATTAACACACACACACACACACACACACACACACACACACACACACACACCAGGTTCTGGGGAATTAAAAATGAATGGCTCTCTCTCAGAACTTCACCCTGCAGGCAGCCAGAAGCAGAGCACAACGAGGTGGGTACTGTTGAGGCATTTTGAGCAAACCCTTGTAGGAACCTTGAGGATAGCTCTACTGAGTCCCGAGATCATGGAGAAAAGCCTCCGAGACACAGGAGCAACACACTGGGCCCCGGTGATTCAGCGCTACCTCCTGATATCTGCTTAACTCCTGTCAAGTGCTCACTATCCCTCGCTACCGTGAACAAATGTTTGGGTCTGCGTTGCCAAAGTAGGTTAAGTTTCTGCTCTGAAATTATCCCTACATTCTCGGCGTTTAAAGACATGATTCTTTGACTGAAAAGATAAATACATTTAAAAAGAACATTTAAACCAACGGAAGCTTTCCAGTTTTCTAAGACTCCTTCTGCATGAATCCTACCCCCACCCACACATGGATGGGGTCAGATGAGTGGCCTCTGTCTCTCTCATGCTCTCTGTCTCTCTCATGCTCTCTGTCTGTCTCATGCCCTCTGTCTCTCTCATCCTGTCTCTCTCATCCTGCCTCATAATCCACTCTGTCTCTCAGTCCTCTCTCTCTCTCTCTCTCTCTCTCTCTCTCTCTCTCTCTCTCTTTCTGTTTCTCCTATCCTCTCTATCTCTGAGCACATTTTGGATCAAATTTGGGGGCCATACTGGTTTGCAATGGGCAACACAACTTTGGAGCTGAACTCCAAAGTTGTGCTGCCCATTGCAAACCAGTCTGGTACAGCAGAGAAAGCACCAAGCAGGGAGCCTCCTCACCACAGCAGTGAGCACAGCCCTGTATCAGAACCAAATCCTGGTCTGTGCATCCCTAGAGATTCCTGAAAACATCCTCAGTGACCTTTGAGGTTAAATGACAGAATTCAGATATAGCACTGTCTTCAACAAGCACTGTGGTCTCAAATGAAGAAGAGTTCCAAAAGCTGAAGTCCTTCCTCCCCACCCCGCCCCTCCCCCCCAAAGCAAGCTCTTTATAATCAGCATGCCAAGGCCCAGATGGCCTCAGAGGTGTCTGTGATAAGTACCCAGTAGCTCTGCCAGTTCTATCTCCTTAAATCATCACAAGTCTGCACTTAGTCACTGTGTTAAGAGTGGCTCTGGGTCCTGTTGCAGGTTAATCCTTAAGAAGCCACAGCTCCTCAGTTCCCAGCCCTGCCAGGCAGCAGGGAGGTCAGGAGCCAGCCAGTGGAGACCTATGACCATACGGTCACTTCCTCTCTACATTTGAAAGCAATTATCCTCCTAAGGACAGAGATCTGCAGCACATTAATGACCTCAAGAAACCAGAACATGTACTTATGTTTTTGTTGTGGTTCCCTGTTCTCGTAACAGCACTGGAGACTGGAATTTAGAACATTTCCATTCATCTGGTAACAGGAAGCTTCCCTGAGCCTCTGCAATGCAGCGAGGATGGAAGGTGAACGCCACATGCCCTGTCTCTAAGTGCCCAGAGCGGGCTGACGTCCACATGTGGTACCATGGTAACAGCCACTGCACAGGTGCTGGTAATGTGTGTACTCTGAGGTTCTACTACAGGCCAAGTCTTAGCTGACCATTTGCACTCTGTATAAACTCAGTTGATTTGCATTGATGCTGTGCCTTGATTTCCAGATATCTATCAATGTGAGGTCAATGATCCTTTATCACCAAGTCTGGATTAAGAAAAAAAAATGGGTGCTTGGGGCTAAGGAGATGGCTCAATTGGTAAAGAATAAGGACCTGAGTTTGATCTCCAATACCCATAGAAAAGCTGGACATGGCCACAGTTGTCTGTAATCATACTGCTGGGTCAGGGGGCAGAGAAAGGTGAGTCCCCAGAACACAATGTCCAGACAGGACAGCCAACTGGTGAGAGACCCTGTCTCAAAACATAAAGTGGAGAGTAATAGAGGACAACATCCATCCAGTCAGTCAGTGGCCTCCACACACACCTACCTACACATCCAATCACACACACACACACACACACACACACACACACACACACGCACACACACTGCACACAGGCACAGCAAAAACAAAAGTGTTCCATAAATGTTAGTCATCAGAATATTTAATGCAAGAGAAATTTGGTTAATACTGGCACCGTGCAGAAATGTGGGTAGTTTGTGAATTATTTCCAAGTTTTATGGGATCTGGGAAATTACACTATTCTTAGAGGTCCTTTCTGTCATGTTCTACACAGCTTCAGACATCTAGAACAGGGCTACACAAACTCAGAAGAAAGGGGATCTGTGATAACAAGAGTCCATTGCTGCCCTTCTGTGGGTCATTTGACAATGTCTTGCAATGTCTGGAGTCGTTTGAGGTGGTCACGTCTTGGGGAGGGGCTCAGTGTGTCCTGGAGGGGTGGGTGCTGCCAATAAACACCTACAGAGCACAGAACAACTACACAGGAAGCACTGCCTGAGTGAAGTGTCAGAGACTCCAGCCAGGGATCCTGGTCTGAGGCGAGGTGGACGAGCACTGAGTGGAGCTGTGGACCAAAAGCTCACACTGTGGAATCCCAGACATCAGGCCACTTGTCTGCTTCTTGCTTGGTATCTGCCAACAAGGGCTTGAAACTGCATTTAAGGTTCCTGGCTTTGTCAGCCTGTAGACTTTGCCTCTGCAGCCAATCTCAGATTTTTCTGAGCGCATCAGAAATTAAACGGAGCTCAGTGGTGGGGAGAGGAGAGCTCCTGCAGCTGGAGATGACTCACTAGGAAACGGTACCCACCTCTGCAAAATCAATTAGGAACTTAAAAGCAAGCGCCCAGAGAGGTCACCAAATTACACTACTGGGTAATAAACGATTCTAGTACAAAATGCCTCTGAGAAACCAGAAAGTAAGAGCAGTCATCCCTATATTTAAGAAGCTGTTGGAGGCTGGCAGGGGTGGAAATGGCTAGAAGTCTCAGCAGGTAAAGGTGCTTGTTACCAAGCCTGATGGCCTGAGTTCGATCCCCAGGACCTACAATGGTGGAAGGAAAGAGAACCAACTCCTGCAAGTTGTTCTTGGATCTCCACACATGCGCCATGGCATGGGCATGCCCCAGGCCCTGCATGAACAAATAAATGTAGTTTATAAAAAAAGAAAACTGGGGCTGGAGAGATAGCTCACTGGTTAAGAGCACCAACTGCTCTTGCAGAGGACCTGGATTCTATTCCCAGCACCCAGTTCCAGGTGGAATCCGACACCCTCTTCCGACGTCTGCGGCATTGCACGACACGGGTGCACCAACCTACATGCAGACAGTACACTCATACACATAAAAAATAATAAATTAAAAAAAACTGAAACAATAGAAGACAGGGAAATATTTAATACCAATTTGCAGAAATTTCAGTTAGAAATTGTTGAAACAAAAGATCTGATTCCTTGTAGGATCAGGTAAGTCTGAGAAACACCATTAGCATAGTGTGATTCTTTCTAAGACAGCAAATAAATTGGAAATTAATATAATATTCTCAAAGCAATCTAGTTATACCAGTCATCTCTTTACCTAAAAAGAAAATCAGTGCATCTAAGAGACTCTGTTTTGTGAAAATTAAATGTGGTTACTAGTAATCCCATAACAAAGAGACAACTAGCAGGGTCAGCTGTGTCAGGATGCTGGGGTACACATGTTAGCTTCCCTTTGGTCTTCCCGCAAAAATCTCCCCCGTGCAAGCAATATGCAAAACACTGCCTCAGTCTCTGCCAAAATTCAAAGACGTTTCTACTCCCTGGATTTCAATACATGACAGAAACCGGATGGAAACCTGTAGGATACAGCAGTGCAGAGCTCTCCAGGGAGGATGGAGCCATACAGGAGCTTAGAGGAGCTTGGGAATCTTAGAAGGGGAGTCAGGGGGACTGAAGTGGAACTGCTTCTCAATGAGCATAAGAAACCAGTTTCTTGCCCCCAAATCCACTTCCCAACTCCGCAATGGATTTGAAAGTTACACACACACACACACACACACACACACACACACACAGAGAGAGAGAGAGAGAGAGAGAGAGAGAGAGAGAGAAAGAGAGAGAACAAAGAGTAAAGACGCTGCCCGAATTCTTTTTTTAATTGAGCCTCATTTCATCGTGCTCAGTAAACAGAGCTCATCATAAATCTGAATTCTTAACACCATCATCTAAAGCTAGAAAAAAATGGGGAGAATATTGCTTTAAAATTGGGAATCTTCAAAAAGATTTCTCAAACTGGAATTTCATGCTCTGCCAAACTATCAATCCATTGTGATGATAAAGTGAGGACATTTTTAAATTCATCAGTGTAATAAATAAAAATACAATCATCTATTTTCAAACAAAGTGCCTTAAGTCTATTAGGCCAACTACAGATAAACAGAAACCACTGGGCCCCTTCTAATGCTTGTTAGTCTCCTACCCCCACCAAAGCTAGAAATTTAGAGTAAAAAGCTATTAATAGCCAAGCTTGCCTAACCATCCCCAGATGCGGCAAGGTCTTATGTATAAGCAGCTTTAAAATAAACAAGATGTAAAGCATAGACATAAACCCATAATGCTGCCTTTGTGGAGAAAAAGACAAATTAAGTGACAGGTAACATGCAAGACTGTATGCTTAACTTATTCTTTTGTTGCTCTGATAAAACACCATGACCAAGGGAACTTATGAGTTCCAAAGCAGCGAAGGTCCATCATGGCGGGGAGGCACGGCATCAGAGACGGCTGGAGTGGGAGCAGAATGACTGGAGATCCAGCAAGGCTTAAGAAGTCTCTGGGGCTGGAGAGATGGTCTAGCGGTTAGGAGCGCCGACTGCTCTTGCAGAGGACCCGGGTTCGATCCCCAGCACCCACATGGTGGCTGAGAACTGTCTTTAACTCCAGTTCCAGGGGAATCCAACACCCTCTTCTGACCTCTGCGGCATTGCACGACACAGGTGCACAGACCTACATGCAGACAGTACCTTCATACACATAAAAAAAATAAATAAATAAGAAGTCTCTAAGCCCACCCTCTGTGACATGCTCTTACAGCATGGTCACACCTTCTAAGATCTCCCAAAACAGCACCACCAACTGATATATTCAAAAAATGAGATGGAGGGGCTTGTGAAATGGCTCAGCAGGTAAGAGTACTTGCTGTGTGGGGGGCAAGAAAAATGTCCCCCATGGATCACATATCTGCATCTCAGTCACCAATTGGCTGTGTTGTTTGAAGGGGCTGTGGAACTTTCAGGAGATGCAGCCTTACTGGAGGAAGTATGTCCCAGCCTCTGTTTTGGTCTCTGTGTTCTAGGTGTGGCGAAGATGTGGTCTCTCAACCTGCTGCTCTGGTGCCTGCTCCAGCACTACAAACTCTCCGTCTGGAATGATAAACCCAAGTAAATTTCTTCCATAAGTCACTTTTGGTCATGGTGTTTTATCACAGCAACAGAGAGTAACAGGCACAAGGCCACTGTGCAAGCCCAATGACCTGATTCTGAATCTCAAAATACAGTGGGAGAGAACTGATTCCCGGAAGTTGTCTTCTGATTTTCCTACATGAGCCATGGCACACTCACGCCTGAATTCACATACATACATGCCACACGCGCACACACACACTGTCTCGTCTCTCACACACACATACACATAAACATAAATTAAAATAAGACCAAGGAAATTGAGATGCAATCTTTTAAAAATATTTTATTGAAGTTTTGTGCATTTCATACATCTCAGTCCAATTTAGACTCATTTCCCTTTCTATGTCCCCCACCCCACCTGAGTTCATGCATTCTGCCATACATGTCTTGTATCTGTTTCTGAGTCTTTTTAAAGTTTTTCAAAGCAGAGGATTATTGTTTTGGGGAGAACTTTACTGTTTCAGCCAGTTCTTTGTCCCAGTTCTTTTGTTGTTGTTGTTCTCTCCAACTTGTATTGCTTTAACATATGCATATATATATATATATATATATATATATATGTCACACCTATACTAAAATTATGTCATTTGAAACTAAACTGTATGTTACTTCCCAAATTTCAGGGTTCACATTTTTCCCTTTTAATTTCATATTACTCTATTTTAGATTACTTTCCACCCATATACCAAAATTACAAAGTCTGAAAATAAGTAGTAGGTTAATTGTAGAGCTTGTTAAGGGATTCACATTATAGGAGCACAGTTGCTTTCAGCTAAAGAGGAATATAACATTAACATTGCTCAATTTGCCTTACAACTGGAACTTGGTGCTAGCATCCACAAATGAAGGATACCATTCATTGCTTGTTTTTCTGGGACTGTGCTACTTCACCTAACATGATATCTTCTAGTTCCATCCATTTACCTGCAAAGTTCATGATGTCATCATTCTTTACTGCTGCACAGAACTCCATTGTGTAGATGTACCACATTTTCTTTATCCACTCATCTGCTGAGGGGCACTTGGATTGGTTCCAGCTCCTAACTATTGTGAAGAGAGCTGCAATAAACATGGCCGTGCATGTATCTCTGTGGTAGGATGAGTCTTGTAGGTATATACCCAGGAGTGGTATGGCTGGGTCAGGTGGCAAGCTCTTGAGTCTCTTAAGGGTTCTCCACACTGCTTTCCATAGTAGTTGTACGAGTTTACATTCCCACCAGCAGTGGATGAGTGTTCCCCTTTCCCCACACCCTCTCTGGCATTTGGTATCATTTATTTTCTTGATCCTAGCCATTCTTATCAGAGTGAGATTATATCTTAAAGTGGTTTTAATTTGAATTTCCTTAATTATTAGCAATGTTGAACATTTTTTAAATGTTTCTCAGCCATCGTTGTAGTTGATTATACTTATTAATACAAGAGAGTAAACACTTCATCAACAAATGGGAGAGCATAAGAAATCAGACAAAATCTAAGGGATAAAAATGAGCTTTATAGGCTCATCTTCCATAGTGAGAATTCAAAAGACACAGATGTAGAAATTAATACTTATCAATATGTGCATATTGCTTCTAAATACTTAGAATCCCCAAGAAACAACTAAAAGCCATTGAAAGCAGTCACTCATTCCAGATACTGATCAGTCACCAGGTAGAGTGTGGGATGCATTGACAGGATGCATTTTTCTTTCTTGTTGTCCTAATCCTTTTAAAACTGATCTCTTTATCCTGCTTATTTCTAAAACTGATGTTTAAAATCCATGTTAGGGGCTGAAGAGATGGTTCAGTGGTTAAGAGGACTGGATGCTCTTCCAGAGGACCCAGGTTCTGTTCCAGCACTTACATGGCAGTTAACAATCATCTGTAACTCCACTTCAGGGGGACTTAATGCCCTCTTCTGGCATCCACTGTTAGTACAAACACATGGTGCACATGCATATTTTTGGTACCAGAGAGTGGGCTGTTGGCTGTGAAAAACCTGACCATGTGGATGTTTGGAGAAATGTGGAAGACTTTGGAACTTTGGACTAGAAAAGCTGTTGACTACTGTAAGCAGAGCTTAACAGGCCATTCTAGTAGAAGCCTGGAAGAAAACATTGCTGCAAAAAATGTAGTTCCAGAGGAAAATAAAGACTTAGGCAGCAACTGGGATATTTTGATAAAGAGTCTGGCAGCAGTTTGCCCACAGCCCAAATGCTTGCCTGATGCGAAGTTGAAAAGCAATGGACTAATGTCTTTGGCAGAGGATATTTCAAGACAGCTTAATGTAGAAATGGTGGCATGGCATGGCTTTTAATGGTGAATATTGTGCAGATCTACAGTGAAGAAGAGCAGATGGGGCAGAAAGAAATGCAGAATGGGGCTGGGGGGATGGCCTAGCAGTTAAGAGCGCCGACCGCTCTTGCAGAGGACCCGGGTTCGATCCCCAGCACCCACATGGCGGCTGAGAACCATCTGTGACTCCGGTTCCAGGAGAATTCCGGTACCAGGGGAATCCGAGACCCTCTTCTGACCTCCGCGGCATCGCACGACACGGGTGCACAGACCTGCATGCAGACAATACATTCATACACATAAAAATAAATAAATAAATAAAAATTAAAAAAAAAAAAGAAATGCAGAATGTACAGTTTGGATCTGAAAACTGCACTAGGAAGATTAAAGGTGGGGCCAAGGCATGTGAAGGAGAGGCTCCCTTTCATAAGGAGACTAAAGTGATTAAGGAGAGGCCTCGAGATTTACAAGTAAACAACAGAATCAATACCTTCAGGGTAAGACCACACCCAGCTAATCCTCCAACTTTTGAAAGGAAAATACTGAAAGCGTTTTCTACTCCAACAAGTCCAGGGCAGAGAAAAATTGCAAATGTGGTTAAAGTAGGAGAGAGTCCATCCCGAACTTGCAGCCAGATTCGGCAATTTCATTCACGTGGTGCTGGCTTTAGGGGCACGAAGGATGCAAGAGTGAAGGGGTCATCAGTTCTTCCTCCACGGTTTCAGAGAGCCACAGAGGCCAGGCAGAGTGCAGCAGGGGCATCCCTGAATAAAGAAGGCCCTGATAGGCCATTGTGTGAAGCTGTGAATGTGAAGCCTGGTTGGAGTGGAGACCCCAAGAAGACATTCGAGATGCCAGACCTGTGAGATATTTGCCAAGGAGAGCTGCATACGGGGAATGGTACCAGCCTAAGAAAAACATGTATGTTGCAAGCAAAGCTGGAAGAACTGAGAGCCATCTAAGCCCTTTGGAAGTCAAGTCCCAGAAGTTGCATATGGAGCTACTGGACTTGGAGTTTGCCCTGCTGGTTTTCAGTCTTGTTTTGGTCCAGTACTTCCTCACTATGCCTCTATTCCTCCCTTTTGGAATGGGAATGTGTATTCAGTTCCACTGTACGTTGGGAGTTTGTAATTTGCCTTTTGATTTTATTTTAATTTAATTTTTATTGATGCTTTGTGCATTTCATACATCATTTTCCAATTCAGATCAGGCATATTTCCCTTTCCCTTCCCCCCCACCCCTACCCCATCCCAGATCATGTATTCTGCCGTAACTGTCTTGCATCTTTCTGTTTTTTTGTTGTTGTTGTTGTTTTTGTTTTTTAGCTATAAGTGATAATCCATGAGTACTCCTGGACAAACTGTCAGCCCATGAAAGGAAACAGCCAGAATTGACCAGAGTCCAAGTCAACAGCTCCAGAGAGAGGGGACTGTTTTACTTCTCATCCACCTGTGCCCCTTTTCTAAGCCTAGGGAACAATCTGCGGAAGAGGGGGCGTGGTAGAATGTAAAGGCTGTGATTGGGGTGAATGGTGAAACTACAGCGATGTAGTCTGGACACTCATTTGATCAACTTGATTGAACAAACAACCTGTCACCCCCCACTGGATGGTGGGGCTGTGGGGGTTTGGGCACAACAGCCTGCAGATTGGTTTTGCCTTTTGATTTTACAGGAGCTTACAGTTAGGAGATTGGCCTGAGTCTCAGAAGAGACTTTGGACTGTAGACTTTTGAATGGCATTGAAACTGGTAAAGACTATGGGGACTTTTAAGGTTGGACTAAATGCATTTTGCATTTTATATGGTCAGGAGCCTATGGGGGCCAGGGAGTGGAATGTGGTGGTTTGAATGAATGTCCATAGGCTTTAAGTATTCAGACATTTTGTCTCCAGTTGGTGGCACTGTTTTTGGAGGTCTTAGAAGGTGTGGCCGTGTTAGAGGAAGTATGTCACTGGGGGCAGGCTTAGTGAGTTTAACAAGCCTTGCTGTCTCCAGTCGCTCTCTTGGCTTCCTGTGCTCATTGCGAGATGTGACCCTCGGCGTGCTGCTCCAGCTCCAGCTGCCATGCCTCCCACCACAATGGACTCTAATTCCCTGGAACCATCAATCGTAAGCTCAAATAAACTCTTCCTTTGATAAGTTACTTGGTCATGGTGTTTTATCACAGCAACAGAAAAGTAACTAATACAGATATATACAAGCAAAATACTCATACATATAAAATAAAAATAAGTCTGAAAAAATACATCTTAATATAAAAAAGCAAATGGGAGGTACACAGATGTGGAGTGTAACTGATGGAAAGGTCGTTGCTTCTCTGTCATTTCCAGGGGTCCACAGAATGTCTCCCACAGGCCAGGCATTATGCGAAGTGCTTTGCAGAATGAGATCACTGAGCTGCATCCCCCACCACCCTTAGCTGCCTTTGTTCAGAAACATCTGGAAGCAAATTAAAAAGTCATAGCCAGGTGACTGTGAGCATTCAGCAATTCTAATATAATAGACTTACAGCTACCACTCGGCAGACTATAACCCAGGGCTCTTTAGACAGAAGCAGAGTAAAATAGTAGTTATATTTTAAAATATTTTTGAGAAAAAATTATATGGAATGGTGACTTCATGGGTTCCCAATAGGTGATGACCTTTGTTGGTGGGCAGGGATATCTGTAAGGTTAGCTGTACCCTTTGATTAGTGAAGTTAAGTAGTTAACCTTCCATAAAGTAGCCATAATGTAGACTGAGTGTCTGCCTCCCATAAAATGTATGATAGACCTCTGAGACAAGCCTTTGATAAATCCATGAAACAGCGCATGAGCCCAGGGCTAGAGGCACGGTTCAGCAGTTAGGAGCATGTTGCTGCTTTTGTGAAGGAGCTGAGTTCAGTTTCCAGCACTTGTATGGTTAGAGATCCACAATGGCCTGTAGCTTGAGCTCTGAGGGATCTGAGGCCCCCTCTTGGCCACTTCAGGAACTGCACACAAGTTGCATATACATAGTTATCAAAAAATATTAAGAAAAAAAAAGCAACACTTTTCAGGTGCCAATAAAGAAAGCACCCTACCCAGTTCAAACCTTGACCTCTAAAGTCAATTAAAAAGAAAGGCTTCCTGACTTTGAAGCCACTTTTTAAATTCAAAGCCAAATTCTTAATTATTTTCTTGGATTATCCAAGGAAGCCAGAAAACAGAGACTAAATTCATGCTAAGCACTTATTGTTTTAAAAAAATGAGGTAAGATAGTCAGTGAAAAAGAAACTAAATGTTTTCATATCAACTCTCTGATTCAACTAAAATTGGAGAATTGTTTTGGCCATTTAAATTGTATATACATGGAATAAGTTTAATTCTCAGAGAACGCAATCACGAGTTATTCATCAACTGACATCAAGCCTGAATGCACTCCGCATGCCCCACCCAAGCAGCTCAGCATGAACAGTCCCTGGAGTCTGCAGGGTCCTGGCTCAAGTCCTGATTCTACCTCATCTTCTGCTCAATCTCAGAGCCTGGGTCCTGGCAGTCCTAACAAGCTTGGCATAGCCATCCCCTCAACAGGCCAATGAAAGTGGCAAGACAGAGAAAAGCCGAGTGGCTTCATTGGGAAGAGGAACAGATAAGAAAAGCCACTGTCCTTGGTTCATTTCTTGTTGGGATAAAATACTCTGATAAATAATAATTTAGGAAGGAAAAGGGTTTATTTCAGCTTATAGTTCCATGTTACAGAACATCATCTTGAAGTCCAGACAGGAACTTCAAATAGCTAGTCACAGCACATCCACAGTCAAGAGCAGAGAGCAAATTCATGCATGCTGCTTGCCTGGTTACTTGGGTTCAGCTACATTTCTCCCCTCTTCTTCTGTTCTGGACCCCTTGCCTAAAAATGCTGTCACCCATGCTGGGCTGGATCTTCCCACCTCAACTCACTTAAGACCATTTATCTCCCATAGGCCGATGCATGTAGACAATCCTTCATGGAGACTCTCTTTACAGGTGATTTTGTTAGGTCAAGTTGACAATTAACACTAATCACTACATCCACTGTCAACCCCCACTCTCCCTCCCCCAATCCATCTTTGGGATCCTAACATGAGGTTTAGGTTTAAGTAGAGGCAAGAGGTTCATATAACTAAGCAGTTGTGGTCAAGGTTTGGCCATGTCCACCACAGACCCATGGTTGTCTGGCTCTAGTTTCTCTTCCAAAGTGGTCTGGTTGTCAAAACTGTGTGAAATTTCTTCCAGGCAGACAAGCTCCCCCTCTGGCTGGCACCAGGCTTTAGCATCTTGTTTTTGTTTTCTTTCTTTCTTTCAGCATGGGACTCCTGGGGGAAATCTGGTTTCTTCCATTGTCACAATACTCTTGTTAGCCGAAGAGAGGGGTGCAAGGGTCTCTTTAGAGTAATCTTCTTTTCTGCCAGCGCAGTTATAGCCTAGCCTGGCTGTAAAACCCAACTAAAATAGAATCCCTGTGTGAAGACAGCTGGGACGGCTGCACAGTCTTGGGGATAAATACTCTGGAGACCGCACAGCAGAGAGCGGAAGGCACTGGGGGAGCAACCACGTTTTGTCTATACTGACTGCAACCCTTGGCCAATCTGCTTTATGACAGAACCCAACTTTCCTTCTGTAATAGGGAAGCTTGGTCCATTCAGCCCCTTGACAGATGTTCTTGCAATGAGTCATCAACTTCACTTAGGCATTCTATTTTGGGATTTCACTTTATCTTTGACTATTAACCTGTTTCCTTTGCTTGCTGTGCATCTTTCTTCTCAATATTCCAAAAGTTTCCATCTTTGAGTGGTTGATTTAGCTGATGTAATATACTTAATTACATGCTTTTTTTAAAAGTTCCTATTAACTCCCAACTTTGGGCAATGATGATACTGTTTCTATTCTTTGCTGCTTCTCCTCTTCCTTTGTCGTAGTCTAATTTTATTTATTGTATTATTCTTTTTTAGTCTTTTTGAAACGGGGTCTCCCTGTAGCCCCAGCTGTCCTAGAACTCACCATGTAGACCAGGGTGGCCTTGAACTCACAGAGATCTGCATGCCTCTGCCTCCTGAGTACTGAGATTAAAGGTATGCACCACCACACACGGCGGTATTATTCTTAATATTTCCTTTTATATTTGTTTTAATTTTAACTGACATAATAACTTTACATATTTATAAGGTATATTTATAGAACTGCAAGCTCAATGCAAACATACAATGCATGAGGACTGGCTCAGGGGGACTGGCATATCTAAAGCCTTCTGTATTTTTTTCTTTGTATTAGAGACTTTTTAAAATCCCCTCTACCGGGGCTGGAGAGATGGCCTAGCGGTTAAGAGCACCACCTGCTCTTGCAGAGGACCCAGGTTCGATCCCCAGCACCCACATGGCGGCCAAGAACCGTCTGAAACTCCAATTCCAAGAGAACTCCAGTTCCAGGGGAATCCAACACCCTCTTCTGACCTCCGCGGCATTGCACTACACGGGTGCACAGACTTGCGTGCAGACAGTACATTCATACACATACAATAAATAAATAAAATTAAAAAAATAATAATAAAATCCCCTCTACCAGCTATTTTGAAATATTCAGTCAATCACTGACCTTGATCACCTACTGTGCTATAGAATGTGAGAAGCCATGTGACTTCCCCCTGGCCCTTTCCCACCCTCTCTATAGCCCTTTCCTTCCCAGCCTCTGATCACCACTATTCTACTCTCTACTTCTTTCAGATGGACTTTTTAGCATCTACATATGAGCCAGGTCATGGAGTATCTGTCTTTCTGTCCTGACTCATTCCATCCATGTTGTCTCAGGTGACATTTCATTTATGCAGCTGGATAACATTCCATTGTGGATATTCTATACTTTCTCAATCTACTCAACTGTTGACGCATGCTAAGGTTGATTCCATATCATGGTTATTTAGGGACTGTGCTGCAACAGAGTCCAGAAGCTTCTTAGATGTACTGATTTCAGTTCTCTCAGATATGTACTCAGTCTACATGATTACATTACAAACAAATTTTCTGGATGTGCATGCATTTCTGTTTGGATAGAAGAGGATATTTGTTAAGTCAATGGGTATAAGAATATTTGACTTTAGTAGATACTACCAGGAAGATCTCTGAGTGTCTGAGATACTTTTCACCCCAGGTACTACATAAAAGTTTCAATTGTTCTACACTGATTTACATCTTTGCCAAAGTTTACCATTATCCTATTTTTCAAAGCCATTCTGATATCTGGGTCCCATCTCACTGTGGTTTACATTTGTATTTTCTTGATGATTCATGGTAACAAGCACCTTTTCTCTTATTTATTGGCCATGGGGTTGCTCTATAGTCTCATTGCAGTGCCATCCACAGGGCCTTTGCTTGGGTTCCTTAGGCCCACAGGGCCTTTGCATACACAGTTCCTTCAGCTCTGCCAACTCTCAGACTGACAAGCACAGCTTATAATCCTGCATCTGCTCTCCTCCAAGCCTCACAGCCTCATCTTCCATGCTCTATAGTGAATCAGGTTTATTGAACATACAGAACCATCCAACTGAATCACATCCCCCCAAAAGATATGCACCAAACCCCAGCTTCAGAATGGGCCCTCATTTAGAAATAGGCTGCTGCAGAGCTGAAGAATTGGTTCAGTGGTTAAAAGCACTGGCTGTTCTCATATAGGACCCGGGTTCGATTCTCAGCACCCACATGATGGCTAACAACAGTCTGTAATTCCAGTTCCAGGGAATTCAACACCTTCTTCTGACCTCGGCATGCACTGCACAGCATGGTACGCTTACATACATTCAGCAATATACTTCATATACATAAAATAAAAATAATGAAAATAATAACATTTTTTTAAAGAAGTAGGCTTCTGCAGACATAATTAGTTAAGACAAGTCATTCTGGAGTAGTGTGGGCTGTAAATCACAGATGACCGATGTTCTAAATGGCAGGAAGATGTAGACCCAGAGATTGGCAGAGGTTGCAGGGAGAAGACCGGGTAATCAAGGAGTCAGGACATGTATCAGCTAGTGAGGGAGCACACGAGGCTGCCGGGAGCCTGGAGGTGCAAGCTGGGGTCATTATGGAGATTTCTGGCAGCATGGCCCTGTGGACATTTCAGTCACAGACAGAGAGCCTCCAGAACTGTGAGACTGTTTTGGTGTGTGTGAAACTGGCTGCTCTGTGCTAGAAGCTGTGGGAAAGGAATTCTTGCAGGCTTCTGCTCCTAGGTACTCAGTGCAGAGATTCCTGGTAACGTTGTCTCCCATTAGAGGATGAGAGTTGCCAGGGGGAACATGAGTTCAGCCTTGACTCTCCTTCCATCACTCAGACATCATCTAAACATCACTCTCCATCAGCAGGAAATCTTTTCAAAATACTTGCAGCCCAGTGACCTCCAGCACTCCTGTTGGCTAGAGATAGTACCGTACAGTACTGTATAGTACTGTATCTCACCCAGGTGCTGAATTCAACAGGCCTCACTGTTGAAACATTGTCTCCCCTACTCAGCACAGCAATTAGTCAGATCTCCTTCATGTATAAGCCAAACCATGTCATTCTTGAGCTCAAGAGCATTCTGTGGTTCCCTCATTGACTTGAGGGTAAAAGCTGAGGTCCCTCCAGTAAGCCACAGGCCTCCTGTCACATCTGAGCCTATGACACCTCCTTCCCGATGCCCCTCTGCTCCAGTGGCACCCACCTTCTACTGTCCCTTGGTGATACCAAGACTGCCCAGACCAGGACCTTCGCTCAAGCCAGCCCTCTGCATGAACCCTCTCCCTATAGCTGCTCTGCTACCTGCTGGTCTTCAAGCTGACCTTGACCCCAATTAAGCTCTCATGATTACTTACTTCTAAGTGTACTCGCCCCTCCCCAGGGCTGGCCTCTGGACTCTGACAGCACATATCCAGGATTTTGCAGTCCATCTCTCCACAGTGCCTTATTCTTCTCTGAAACACAGCCATTCCTCCAAGGGCACTGCAGGCTGAAGGAAGTACTTACCACCTTCATGAGACTGAATGTCACATTAAAGTTAAGTTTACTCAGCACAGTGGAACAGGCACTTTGCCTCAGCCAGCTGATCCTACAGGTCCATCATGATCTGTGATTCCTCACCCAAAAGATCGTTGGGTACCATAGCTTCCTTTTGGCCTGGCTGCAGCTCCTGTGTTTGTGATGGAAGCAGCCTCCTCCCCATCCTCCCCTTCTTCCTCCTTCACCCTCTTCTTCCTCCTGCTCATCCTCCTCCTTTTGGCCTCCTCTTCCTCTTCTTCTTCCTCCTCCCCTCTTCCTCCTCCTCCTCCTCCTCCTCTTCTTCTTCTTCTTCTTCTTCTTCTTCTTCTTCTTCTTCTTCTTCTTCTTCTTCCTCCTCCTCCTCCTCCCCTTTTCGTCCTCCCCCTCTTCCTCCTCTTCTTCTTACTCCTCCTCCTGCTCCTCCTCCTTTAGCTCCTCTTCTTCCTGCTACTCCTCCCCTGTTCTTTCTCCTCTTCTTCCTCCTCCTCCCCTCTTCTTCCTCCTCCCCTTTTTTTCTCCTCCTCTTCTTCCTCCTCTTCTTCTTACTCCTCCTCCTGCTCCTCCTCCTTTAGCTCCTCTTCTTCCCGCTCCTCTTCTTCCCGCTCCTCCTCCTCCCCTATTATTTCTCCTCTTCTTCCTCTTCCTCCTCCTCCCCTCTTCTTTCTCCTCTTCTTCCTCCTCCCCTTTTCTTCTTCCTCCCTTCTCTTCCTCCTAAAACTCCTGATCCTCCTGCCTCTCCCAGACAAATGCTGGGATCACAGGTGTGACCTACCATGCCCAACCAGGATTAAAGCTTCTTGAAAAGAAAATAAGAACAGCCTGCAGTCATCATGATAAATACTCATTCTGAATTTTCCAAGGGAGTTGTCACTTAAAATATTCAGTTCTGTTATTACCATAAAAATTCAAATACCCCAAATTCCATTGTCTTGGCACTCAGTACTGTCTCCCAGACTGCTGCTTGATGCCAGATACACAACAAAATCCCTTTTTGGGAATAGACAGGACCAACATGCCTTGATTCGGAAATGATGATTCTCACTGGGACTTATTCCCTGTGTGTCACCCATGCATAGCAGCCCCCAGGGCACAGCAGCCCCAGTTAGGGCTTATGTAGTCACAGCAAGTCTCATGCAGCCAGTAACCAGAAACCAAAGGAGGCTGAGCACCAAGAGACTGGAGCAAAGCTGGAGGATCCTGTAGGCCTCAGTGTCAAAGACTTAGCTACGGATCTAACCATGGGCAGACATGGGATGTACAGTGGAGAAACTGCAGAGAAACAGAGATCCAGGCTCTTCTTTCTAGGAGAACTATAGTCTCCTAGCTGGAAGAGGTGGGGCCCCAAGTATAGCAGAGCCAAAGGATGAAGGGCTATAGAGCAATAGATGTGAGTGCTGAGTCCAGCCATGTAATCATCACACCAGAATAAAACTCAGATCAGGGACTAACTAGCAAGATGGCTGAGTGGGTAAAGACACTTGTTGCCAAGCCTGAGTACCTGAGTTCAAGTCCCAGGACCTACATGGTGAAAGGAGAGAACTAACTCCGGCAAGCTATCCTCTGACCTGCATAGACACACGGACACACACAGATACACATAGATAGACACATGAGAGAGAGAGAGAGAGAGAGAGAGAGAGATGCAGGCATAAATGGATGCAATAAAAAATCTTTTAACTCAGTTCAGAATTTGAACCTGATTTCCTGACCTGACAGTGCACAGAAGACAAGTGCATCAGCTCACAGATCACTTCAGGGAAAAAAAAAGATTTGACCTCTGGAACTGGACCCCAATATCTGCATCAGCACACTCTGCAGACCCCTTTAAAAGCAGACTGCACTGGTGCTGGGACCCAATGCCTACAGCACTCTGTTACAGCCATACTGTTCCTCATGAAAGGCACGCAAAAGGTGACCTACTGAGGGCCAAACTCTAACACACATGACAAGACATGACCCACTGCGTGTCAAAAACCAGGAGCAAGCCATCACAAGGGGGGAAGCAGAAGGGGGCGGAGGAGAACCATAACATATCGTGCTTTTCTAATGACCTCAAATCCTTGTCCTTTTCATGCAAGCTCTGAGGCAAGGCCAGCTCTCCTGACCATGGCAGAATTGGTGCTGATGCTGAGTCTCTGGAGTTCTCTTCTGCTCACATTCATCCCTTCCTAATCGCAATTTTAAAGGAAGGGCACATCCAACCTTTTGGTTTCTCTGGCCACACTGGGAAAAAAAAAATAGTCTTGGGCCAGGCATTGAATCCAGAAGTGTCCAGTCTACAGCCCCCAGCTTGGGACAGCATATGTTCTCTTATTTTACATGACATTGTGACATGATGTTACTATCTACAATGTTCCTGCTTAAGAACTAGGCAAAAGATATTTTTTAAAAAGAATCATGGAATGTTTTTGAATAAGTTCACAGCTTTCTGTTGGGCTGCTGGCCACAGGTTAGACACCATAATCTAAAGTCTTAAGAGTGAGGTGGAAATATAGAACTTGAAAATGACAAATGTCCCATCTGTTTAAGGCACTCCAGCAGCAGTTGACATTGTGTCAGCGGTAGAACAATCCGCTAAGGCAGGAGTGCCAACAGGGGGTTTGCAGGCTCTGCACAGCTCTTAAGAGTCTTCAAAGGAAGATCAGGGATGGGGAAGGTGGTAAGCTGATGTTAGACATGCCACCCAAAGACCAGAACACAGTCCTCTGAGCAAAGCAGTCGCCATCTTTATCAGGTCAGCTATGCTTACTTGCAAGCTATCATCCCAATCTGGCCTGTTGATTGTTGACCTTCCCTCAGAGAAGGAGAGGGTGGGGCAAGTCATCAGACCTCACCTGAGATTCCACCCACTCCTCCCAGCCGTTTGGGTTTTTTATTAATTTTTTCACTACTTTTATTTTATGCATATGAGTATATTGCCAGCATGTGTGTTAGGTACACCCATGTCATGCAGAGCTGGTGGAGACCAGAAGAGGGCATCGACCTGGCCTCAGAGGTGCTCAAGTTACATAGGCTGGGGAAGGCTAATGAGGGGAGTCTATCTCTCTGGCTATGGAGAAGCCACCATCCATGTTCGGTGAAGACTTTCCAGGGCAGCCACTTTGGGGTCTCCCATGCTCCCATGCTGTCAGTAGACCACAGACAAAGGATCTAAACATATTTTAGAAGAGTGTCAACATGGTCTCTCTGACTTGTGTTCATTTCCAGCCCATCTGTGGCCCCACTAGAACAGAAGAGATGAGTGACTGTCAGTGAGATCACAGCCTGTCAGGGAGTCACTGGAAGAGGGTCCTGTATACCTGGAAGATCAATCACTGGGAGGGGCCAAACCTGCTCTGCACTGCCAACCACACCTTCTCTTCACATCCTTGGAAAATCTATCTGGTCCCTGTATACTGGTGAAATACAAGTGACATTTCTTTATTAAGCGTATATTATGAAATTAACAACAACAAAAAAAGAAGTTCTAAGTTGATCTGTAGGGATGTTTTTAAAGTCTTCTGCTTAAAACGAGACGGGTGTTTCTGCTGCACCATGGCAGTGCATTCCAGTGAAGACTCATGCACAAACCTTGTACTCCAAAAGCCAAGTTTGTGGGGAAAATTGACCCAGACAGACCACTCAAAAATCCTTGATGAACTTATCTTCCCAGAGCAGAACGTATCTATGTTAAAGATTCTACAAGGCTGATTGGCTGACTAGAATTTTCAATGATCATGAAGTGTTAGAATGTTGTAGGACAAATCATCTTGGACTATTTTTAGCCCCTTTAATAGCCATCCATTGCTCTGGATTTAACTTAAAATCCTTGTTATTAGGTAAACCAGACCCCTAGCTTCTACCGACCTAAAAACTAAGAATGTCCTCAGTTAGCATCTAATGCCTATAACAGAGACTTCTCTTACTTTGCCGTAATCTGCCTACCTGATGTTCCTAGCAATGTATCTGAAAAGTGCCTTCACTTATGACTTCTTTATTCCATTACTATAAAAACATCATGAAACTGTTACCACATATGACATTGGAATTAACCTGAATCCGTGTTCTTGGGCTAGAATAAACTATTTCATATTCCCTCTGAAGTACAAGCTGTGCCTTTGCATTGACATCTGTAATCACAAGACCAAAAATAAGGAACATATTAGTATAGTTGGATATTAGCACAGACACATCGAATTGCTTTAAAAAATAATATATGGTGCTGGGCATGGTGGCACACGCCTTTAATCCTAGCACTCGGTAGGCAGAGGCAGGCGGATCTTTGTGAGTTCAAGGCCAGCCTGGTCTACAGAGTGAGTTCCAGGACAGCTGGGGCTACAGGGAGACCCTGACTCGAAAAGACCAAAAAATAAAAATAAAAAATAAAGTAATAATATATGGCTAGGAAAATAGCTGATGAAGGAGAGTCCCTCCTCCCAGATATGTCTAGTGTATTAGTCAGGGTTCTCTAAAGAAACAGAAGCAACAGGATGAATATATAGCTATATACAATTTATTGATTTGCTCACGTGACAGAGTTCAAGGAGTCCAACCATAGCTGCACCACACTGGAAAGGCCGAGAATCCAGGGAACTGCTCAGTCTGCAAGGCTGGATGTCTCAGTAGTCCCAATCTAGTGCTGAAGGTCTGAATGGATTCCAGGAGATCTGCCAGTCTCAGTACATGCTGGGATCCAAAAGGTTGATCACAGCAGCAAGACAAACTCACCAGATGAGAGAGGCAAGCCGCAGGAGAAAAGGAACCAGCTCCCTCTGCCGTGGCCTTAAATACTGTCTGCCAGCAGAAGGTAATGCCCACATTTGGGGTGGGCCATCCGGGTTGAGGCGGTCCAATCAGAAGACCCTTTTTCTCTTATTTGTTCCTTAGTCCAGTCAAGTTGACACCCAGGATTAACCATCACATCTAGGCTTGTGTCAAGATGATAAAAACTACCCAGCAAACATGTATACACACACACACACACACACACACACACACTCACACACACATGCACATGCACATGCACATACAACCGTAGGTTTTTACTTTTAAAAAAATTATTTAGCATAGGTAATGGAAGACAGGGTAGAGCCTTTGACTCTTGGAAGAAAAACCAAAACTCACCAAAGAAGTGAGCAAAACCTATCATGCGACTACCCTGAGCCAGAGGACTGGGAAGCAAGAGCATGCACTGGCGACAACCTCTGCACCCCCTGCGTGGTGGACTCCAATCCAGTGCTGCTACCTTGTCCAGTCAGTCCTCATAGCACTGCCTCCCATCTAGGTATTGCAATAACCAGGGAGCAAAGACATTCAAAAGCTTACTTTGTATGTATGCTGAGCATGTGTAGACATGTTGTTACTCCCTAAGCACAACATCATGGTAATTTACATAGTATCAAGGAAATCGGGTAATCTACAAGAGGCTTAACATATCCAAGAGGATATGGAAGGTTATGTGCAAAAACGACACGATTTTACATGAAAAACTTGGGTAACCATGGACTTCAGTATCCTTAAAGATCCTGAAACGACCCCTCGGGATGTTAAAGAATACACACAAAAGTCAAACATGAAACAATGCTACTTCTGGACCATAGTGATGTCATTCCTAGACCTGCCAGCCATGCATTAGCCAAAGTGTTCAGGGAAGTCCCCAGAAAGCAGGACATATGTAGGCTGCATGTAAGAGGGTCAGCCTGTAGCAGGGGACAGAAGAGAGATACTCGCCCTCTCATCCTGCAGATGTCGCATCTAGAGCACCCCCAGCTGCTGGCATGGGACACAGTTTTATGGGCATCACTAGGAACAACCACATGAGGTTTCAAGCTATTCAGACACCTAACCACCTCTCCTGGGAAAGCTGAGCAGCGTCCCTCCAAGCTTTGTGTATCTGTTTTGTATAAGATAGTTATCAACAATGGTGCTCATCTGCCATCCGGGTTAAGTGACACAACGCACACAAAGCACAGAGCAAGTTGCCAGCGGCTCTTAGAGGCAAAGCCTGCTCTCTCTCTGCCAGGGATTAGGCCATCAAAAGGGCAGAATGTGCAGCTTTTGTCCTGCTCTTCCTATACCAGGCCAGAGCAGATGGCACACTACAAATTAGCACATGGATTCTGAGGGGCCTCCAAGCACTGCCAGTGACAACTCCCCACCTTTCCCCGACTTTGGTCACCATCACATGGTGACAGTGGCAGAGCAGTGACATCAAGCCCCTGAGATGATGGACATCTCACTGTTGGCCCTGCAGCTAGTTCAAGCATCCCAGTTTCTATGCTATGGTCTGGATGATGCCCAGTGTGTGCGTGCAGAGCCCTGAGGCAGGAAAGGGCTAGCCTAGCTCTGCTCAAATCCTGCATGCACCAAAAGATGAATTTGAATACAATTTCTAATTCTGACACTTTGGTGGTTCTCACACTTAAAATCCCATTAGCTTGACACGCCTACAAAATACTCCTATGTGAGACAAGATGTGCTGTTTTTAAACTGTGTTTCTAATTGTTGTGTGTGGGGTGATGTGTTTTTTTTGAGCACTGACTTTAATTGTGCACCTGGAGCTGCCAAATCATGATGCCTGCAGCTCTATGAGGCAGGAAATGCAAGGAGGGACCTGATCTAGCCTGAATTTGCCTGTGGAGGTCAGGTCTCAAAGCCCAATCATTGGGGGCTTTGGAGATGGATCTGTCAGTAAAGTGCTTACTATGTATGCAAGCCTGAGGACCCAAGTTCAATCCCCAGCATGGGGAGGTGGAGGAAGGAAGCTCCCTGGAGCTTGCCAGCCAGCCATCTAGCCAATCAGTGAAAGAGCCTGTCTCAAAAAAATAAATAAGGTAGAAAATGATTGAGAAAGACACCAGTGTTAATCTCTGGCCTCGACACACCTACACACCCTTACACACATACACACTGCCAACTACCTCTATTTCCATCCCAACTACAGGCAGCAGAGTGACTTCTGACCAGGAGGTCATGGAGGAAGCCTGGCTCTTTCCTGGCCTATGCCTTCCATGGGTGGAGGCCAAAGGAAGAGAAAGACCAGAGGATAAGGTTTGGACACTTTCTCTTCTAAGAGATCTGCTGTCTGGTCCAGAGAAGCAGGACAGGGTTGTATGCCACCCCACATCACCAAGTTTCTAGTGCTACCCTCTGTGCACCCCATGTGTTATCGGGTGCTGTTCGGGATTCTCAGAGTTCCAAAGCAGAAAACCCAGAAGCTCATGTCCAGAGTGAGTTCACTGAAAACCAAGCTGTGGTGCGATGTTCATTTGAATGTCAACTTTATGTGTCCTAGAAGATGTAACCCACAGACATGCCCAAAGGAGAGCAACCTTTGGGCATGTCTGTGAAGGACTGCATCAACTAAGGTGGAAAGATCTACTAAAATGTGGACTACGCCATTCTGGACTGCAGCACTGACCTAAATAAAAAGGAGAAAGCAAGCTAACCTGCAGCATGCATCTCTCTCTGTTTCCCAGCCTCGGACAGTGTGCCCAGCTACCGCAAACTTTTACTGACCAAACTTCCTTGCCATGATGGATTCTACCCTTGAACTATATAAACTCATTGGTTTTGTTGAGCATTTGATCACAGCAACTAGAAAAGTAACTAACACAGCAAGAAAAGCAGTTAGAGAATATGCAGAGATGGCTTCGTCCCACAGGGAACCCACGGAGCCCGAGGGGTCCAGAGTCAGAGCTGGGATGTTGTCATAAGCCTGAGGTATCCAGAGCGCAGAGCTGCAAGCTCGTCACAGAGCAGTTGAACCTATCAGAGGCAGTCAGCAGAGATGATCCCATAAACATTCCAAATTATAAAGCGATTAATTCTGTCCCTCAATGAACCCTGTAGTGCTCAGGGCTCTCCTCTGTCTGATGAGGGTACTGAGGCTTGGCAACATGAGATAATTGTTCCAAAATATCAGGGCTGGAGAGATGGCTCAGCAGTTAAAAGCACTGGCTGCTCTTGCAGAAGACCCAGGTTCAAATCCCAGCACCTAGATGGCAAGGGATCTTCTCTTCTCCAAGGACACTGTATGATTTGGGTGCACTTATACACATTTAGGCATAACACTCATATACATAATAAATAAATAATTTTTAAATAAAATTGATCCAAATGACTCAGAGATGAAGCATCCAGGCCAAGGTTTGAACCCCAGGTGCCCACTTTAGATTTAAGTTCAAGGTTACAAGGACTTTCTGGGGGAGAGGTGGAGGGATATATGCACTATGTGTGCAGGTATATCCCTTAGCACGTCCAGAGACCAAAGGAGGATATTGGGTACCCTGCCCTATCACTCTCTACTATTATTCCCTTGAGACAAGATTTCTCACTGAACCTGTAGCTAGCTAGGCTGGTGGCCAGCAAGCCCCAGAGATGCCCCTGTCCCCTTTCTCCAGTGTAGGAGTCAGAATCATGAGCCACCATACCTAGCTTTTTACAGAGGTGCTGGCTGGGAATTCCACCTCAGGTGCTTGTGCAAGGTTTGGGGCTCGATTTTTTTTTTTTGCCACTTTTTGGTTGTCTCACGTAAACGTTTCTCAATAGCTGTTACTTTTTAAAGATTAGTTATAAGCAATCATCAGGGTTGATTACCGCTGCTTCTGGCACCGTTCTAACCGACTCTGTGAACTAATTGTGGTGGACAATAAAGGGCTTGGAAGTCTATTTGATGAGGCCAAGTCTGAGTGCTGAGGGATAGGAAAGTAGAGTATCAGCTTCCATATCCTGCAGCCCAGGTGCCTTCCTTAGCCACTCCTGCCTGGAACCCAGCACAGCAGTTACACTTGACATGTTCCCAGTGACCAGTGGGCATTAAACAGTCTAGTCAGAAGCCCCGAGCCTGAGTACAGCTCAGATGCCCCCATCTGCATTCTGGGATAGAAGGATGGCGGTTCTCCAGGTAGAATGAGAGGAGAGAGTTTAGAGGCCACACACATCATGGAGGAGCTGAGGAGAGCAGACTCACATTTAGACAGGACAGATCTGGTGCTAGTCTGAGAAGCGTTGGGCCGACAGGAGCTGGGGTAGGAGGAGAGCCATCAGAGATGTGTTGGCAGAACGAGGCCCACTCCCAAGACAGACATGGCATAGTCCTCGAGCCTGCACACACCAGCCGGAGGGGAATGGAGGATACAAGTGGGATAAGGCTCTGTGAGGAGGGGAAATGACCGTGAGTGACCCTGGTGGCCTGAGGTCATCCAGAAAGTGCTCAGAAGCAAAGTGGGGACTCAGAAGAGAAAAGACAAGGATCACACATGAGAAGGACCCAGCCCGCTGAAGGCCAGGGGCAGGGTGGCCTCCACATGCTGGCAACAAAAGAACATGGCTTTTCTCTCAAGCTTCCACAAGGACAGCCCTGCCCATACCTGGACTGAACCCAGTGTGACCTCTGTCCTCCAGAATGTAACAGACAGCTGTACGTTGTCACAGAAGCTAAGTTACAACAGAGTTAGAATATCCCCAGACTCAGTGGGATTACTATTACTTCCTGCATTTCCAGAAAGGAATCAAAAGAACTAATGGAGGAAAAGCTGAGAGTCAAGAACAGAGAGGCAGAAGGAGAGAGACAGAGAGACTGGGGGGGGGGGGATTTCAACAACATCAAGGGTCAAAGCTACAAAAGCCTGGACCCTCAGAGAGGAACTACATGTCCCAGCCCCAGAAACCAGGGACAATTTGACCTGGGGAACAGGACAGAGGGTTCCTCAGAACAGCAGAGTGAGGTGGGCAGAATGGAAATAAGAAGAAATTTACAGGAGGCGATGGAAAACCAAGGCCTTCCTGTGTGGTGGACATTTCTGCCATGCCCATACCCACGGATGCCCTTCTCTCTCCTGCCCTTTCTAGATAGAGGGCACGTGGAGGGAAGTCCCTACTTCACCTGTCCTGACTTCTGTCTCTGAGCCCTATCCTCTCTGCACGCCCTGCAGTGCCCCCTCACCATGAGAGCTAGCTGACACACACTCGGACCCAGGGAGGACCCTCCCCATGCCTGTCACCAGAGCAATCACCGATGTGATGGGAATGCATCAAAGACCTGGTACCTGAATGTTGAGTCTCCCTCGATGCGCTCCCAGGCCATAGCGCTTGGCTGTAGAGGCATGCAGCTGGAAGTCTGTGATTTTTAACGTTTCCAAACCAAGAGGTGGGCAACCTAGGAAGGACAGGGCTTGTTAGAAAAATGACTGAGATCAGAAGAATTGAGTGTCTGCTTTTCTAAGGTGGTTATGTGTTTTCTCTCCTCTGAACTCCCAAGCCCCACCCTATGTTTCAGACAGATTCGGGAAATGCCACCGCCAACGGCTTCCCAGTGTTCTTTCTCAGTAGCTTTTGCTTTCTGAGTATATAGGCTGAGACGCCTTCTCTGCTGATGTCCTTGCTACCATCTGGAATTTCCAATTCCAGACCCTTCCATGAGACTCAGTCAGGGAGTGACACTGGATAGAAATTTCCCAGTAGTCCCATGGTTGAGCTCTGAAAATTAATCAGGACTTGTTGCTTTTTGCTTCAGCAACTACAGCCTCTGTGCTATGCATACTAATGAATGGAGTGACATAAATAGAAACCCTCTATTGTATTCCTTCTTGGCAAACCTGGTAGCTTCGAGAACAACTACTGAGCACAGTTCGCCCCTGGAATAAAATGCCAGCCGTTGAGCAAACTCTTGATGACTGTCCAGCTCCAGTCCAGAGCCCTTACACATGACAGCATTAATGACAGAGGACTGGACTCCAGCCCTCCTGGGCTATGCCACTCTCTCACCCACTGAACTGCCACTGAGCCAGCATGTCTTGAAGGGAAGCCTCTGCCTTGCCATCTGACTTAGAGGAGGAAAACAATGTCCAAATAGAACTGAACAAAGTCTATTTCCACCACAAGTAGCAGACAACCTCAAACATGAGAGGGAAACATAAATGATAGTATGGGTCACTGGGAGATGGAAGTTCCGAGGATCCAGGGCACCCCCGGGGACATGTCTGCACACCCAGACAAGCCCCTGAAGGGAAAAGGCCCCAGAGTTCTCAGACTGGAGGAACCTATTGAGATGATGGATTCTGTGGGTGCCTTGCTAAGATGGTCCACTCAAGTGCTACCGACAGAGAGATCACACCCACCCGGGCTCAAGATGCCACCTGGTCCTTCCCATGAGCTATCGAAAGTGGAATACCAAGGGTGTAAGACCTGAGGTGAGCCATCCAAGACCCATCTATCAGTAGAACTGAACAACGTGTCCAGCTTCCAAGGTCTCAGCTCCTGGATAGCAAAGGACACTGTGTCTCCTTGGCCTGCAGACGCCCTCTTCCCTGGGTGGGAACTGGCATCAGCCATCTGCCTGGGCTCTGCCATGGGGGACATGAACAGGCAAGCAGAGGTATTGCCGTCTCCCCCAGCTGGATGATCAGGAATACAGGTCAGCTTCCAGTGACCAGCTGGTGCTCCAGTGGCCTCTGGAGACAGTCCTGCAGTCAGAGGGAAAACGAGTAAGGCCACTCAGAATGGAGAGATGACAGCAGAGGCCACACAGGGAACAGGGGTGTGCAATAAACCCAGAGGGGCAGGGTAGAAGGTAGGGGGCACGTGAGAGGGACCAGGCAGGGAGTGGAGGTTCTCACAGTGATGGGGAGAGAGGCTACACAGGAAGAGGGACCTGTGTACACAGGAAGAGGGACCTGTGTAGCCAGTTCCCCACCCTCCCCGGGGCCTCTCGTGGTCAGTTGTTACCATAAACCTCTGCTTCGCAAAAGTTCACCCCCTCTACTGTCCAGGTCTGGAGGGCAAATGGATCTGACTCACTTGGACGGCACATTCTTGACATTAAGTATTAACTGAGCACTCTTCTGTCCTGCCTGCCAGGAGTTGATGCCCTATCTGATAACTAAGCGAGGCTGTCACAGAACCTCCTATGAAATGCGTGCTGCCCCCATCCCATGGTGGTCTGCACTGTGAACCTTCTTAAACCACCACAGCAGTAGCCCAACCTGCCCTCTTGGGGTCCAGCAGCCAAGAAGCATGGCCCCTGAGCCCAGGTGATAAGCTTAAAACCCTCCTGCTTCAAGAGGGCTGCAAGCTTCAGCCTGGGGTCCCCCAACTCTGGCCTCAGAACGAGGGTTCTATCCTGGGTTCTCAGATCCAGTATTCCCTTGTGGCCACCACAGGCTCTCCTCAGAACCGAGACAAGGTCTGGAGATCAAGCTCACTGTCTTGCTGGGATCACTGGGATAAGGGCAGCCTGCAGCCTGCCCCTCAGAGCCTGGCTGGGACTTGGGCTCATGGCCCCCTAAGCTACTATGGCTCCCCACACTGCTCCCACCTGTGACTGGGTCCTGCTAGTCATCTACCCATCTGACTTCTGCTGATCACCTGCCTCAGACACTATCCATATCCTCAGCCTGGGCTGAGAGGTCCCTCCTGCCGGCTCCAGCCCTGAGCTGGCCGTTGGCTATGGGCTGTGTATGTGACTCCTCATGTTCTGGGCATGGCCTCTGCTCTCCTCAAGTCTGCAATTTGATTTTTGACCCCAAGGAACTGGGGCATTAAAGACACAAACAGAGAAAAGATTCTGTCTCTGTCCCCACATCCTGATAATTGGATCTCAAGCATCCCCACACAAACAGGAGTCAGACACGTGGACGGGATCTGCTGTCATCTCATAAGACCATCTCAGAGCTGCAAAAGCCATTGCAGCCACTACTTAGCAGAATACAGACTAAAGGGGAGTTCCATTACTCCCTCCAGCTAAGCAACTTCCATTTCTGCCATTTATAGTCAAACAGACAGGTGCACAGGTAGACAGCCAGATGGACAGATAGCTCTTTACACCACTTAGAATAACAGCTTTTCAAAGAATGTCTTCTAGGAAAAAAAGAAAGCACCTCATATATATATTTTAATTAAAAACAGAACAATGTTACATATTTATTTATTGTTCCCCTGTTGATCTATCCTCTCATTAAGGTATATAAGAACTAGAGGGTCAGGTGTGGTGGTGCACGCCTTCAATCTCAGCCCTTTGGGAGGCAGGTGGATCTCTGAGTTCAAGGTTAGCCTGGTCTACATAGTGAGTTCCAGGCCATCTGGCTACAGGAGAACCCTGTCTCAAAAAGATGAAAGAAAGAAAGAAAGAAAGAAAGAAAGAAAGAAAGAAAGAAAGAAAGAAAGAGAGAGAGAGAGAGAGAGAGAGAGAAAGAAAGAAAGAAAGAAAGAAAGAAAGAAAGAAAGAAAGAAAGAAAGAAAGAAAGAAAGAAAGAAAGAAAGAGGGAGGAAGGGAAGGGAAGGGAAGGGAAGGGGAAGGAGGAAGAAAGGAAAGGAAAGGAAAGGAAAGGAAAGGAAAGGAAAGGAAAGGAAAGGAAAGGAAAGGAAAGGAAAGGAAGAAGAAAGAAAGAAGGAAGGAAAGAAAGAAAGAAAGAAAGAAAGAAAGAAAGAAAGAAAGAAAGAAAGAAAGAAAGAAAGAAAGAAAGATCCATTCCCCCATCCACAGCGTCACCAGGTGGCGTCTTTGGTGGGATCCCAGATAAACACATGTGCTCTGCCAACTGGGAGACAGTGTCTTCTATGAATCCAGCAGACTAACACTAAGGAGTTTTTTCCTTAGAAGGCACTCTCTTTAGATCTTGTTTTGCTTGGAAGTCTTTCCTATTGTCCATGCCATTTAGAAATAGCTAGAGATGGATCCACAGTCCATCTAGGAGAACACAACGTCCTTGAGAAGCAAAGAATGAGCTACAGACCCATGTGGGTTAGTAAGTGTCCTTTGGTTGAAGGAAACCAGCAGGAAGGATCCCTGGAGGGACAAGCAGGACAGAGCAGGACAGGGTCCCAAGGGCTCCAACACGCAGGCAGGAAAAGCAATCACCCTGTGCTGCCAGAGGAAGGGGCCAACTCAAAGAATGTCTCCAGCCCCACATCCACCTGTGCAGTCTCCATCCAGCTCCTGAGCACCTCACCAGCCTCCCGCCTGGCCTCTGGGACTCAGGTGCTAAGAGAAGAGAGAGGGGGACAGAAGCCAGACAAGTTCCCAACCACAACAGCACCTGCACTGGCCTGTGGAGCTGCCTGTCCCGGGCTGTGCAGGACTCGCCACACCAGGCTTCTCCTCTGAGGGCCAGCCCAGGCTAGTCACATTCCTCTCCACCCGCCTCTCTGGATTTCTGCGTTCTGTTCTGTCTGTCTCTGCTCATAGTGGCTCTCGTCACTTAGTGGCCCTCTCTGACAGCCCTTGGCCTCTTTGGTACTGGGCTGTAGTATGCACTCTCTGAGCTTCTCCTTCACCCCCACACCACCCCCAGCACTCTGGCCCTGGTTCTCAGAGGACAGTGCTTTTCCTTCTCCCCTTCCTGCTCCACATCTTCTGTTTTTCTCTGCAGCACCTGTAGAGAGCCTTCTCCTCCCCGCGGCAAAGGGCTATCGCCCTTCAACCCATTCCCTGAGACACCTCCCTCCCATTCCCATTCACAACCCAACATCTACCAGACATCACAGTTCCCATCTATTCTCAACAGAGTCAGCATGTGACAGGAAGTTGCACTTTGGTCCTCACTCCCCTTCTTAGGTGCTGAGTGGGCACCAGCAGCCTCAGTGGTCTCAGCACCTGTGGCTATGGATGTTGTCACTGAAGCTGTGGTTCCCAACTCCACTGTCTGCTGCTGGAGAATCTCCCCGCCCTGTAGCTACCTTCTGGTCCTAGGGGTTCTGTCCCCACACACGCAATAGCAGAAGCCACAGCAAGGGCCACAGAGACACAGAAGACACTTCCTTATTGGAGAAGTTTCTAGTTCACCCATTTCTTCCACTCTTAGCTTTTCTTTGTCCTTTACCTCCCACCATACAATTGCTTTAATCAACTTCCTAGGGTTTCCAGAAAAACTGATGACCAGCAGGACAGCGTGTTCCCAGTGCAGGACGCTGTGAGGCTCAGATAAAACCACCTGCTACACCAGCTGTAATGGATTTCACCCTCCCTGAAATGTTTTAAATATTTCTAGAGATGGGGCTGGAGAGATGGCTCAGTGGTTAAGAGCACTGACTGCTCTTGCAGAGGACCGAGGTTCATTTCCCAGCACCTACATGATGGCAAAGAACTGTATTTGACTCCAGTTCCAGGGGAATCCAATGCCCTCTTCTGACCTCCACGGCATTGCACGACATGGGTCCACCAACCTACGTGCAGACAGTACACTCATACACATAAAAAAATATTTCTAAAGATTATAAAATGGTTCAGTGGTGAAGGTACTTGCTGCCAAGTCCTATAACCCAATTTCAATCCCAGAAACCCACATGGTGGAACAAGAGAACTGAGTCCTCTGATCTCCTTGTGTGTGTGTGTGTGTGTGTGTGTGTGTGTGTCGCATGCACTCACACTGTGGCAGGCATGCATGTGCACGCACCCACACAAATAAATAAATAACATTTTTATTAACAAAACCTCAAGCCTAAAGTAGTTTAAGTACACATTCTCTCTCTCCCATATTCCTTTATGCAAAGATCAACAAGGCAAAAACATCAAGTCACAACTGTTACACTTCCTGGATAAAGTTCCTTGGTCCATCTTAATATTTATACTAAAAGTTTGACACAGGAATGTCAAATTAGGAAAAGGAAGAAGTTTCCTATGTAGGCCAAAAAAGTAAGAACTTAGGAAAATGATCTTCTGATTTTAGATTCTAAGCTAATTCAAAATTCTGAGTACTAAAATGGCCTCCATACTGAATGCTTGACTTTGATGAACTTCAGTAGTTTTCAGCCTGGTTCATTCTCCTCTTCCCCCTTCACTGAGAACATCATCCTAAGGGGTTCTGACTCATTTAGAGATTCAGAATGGGCAGAAAGCTCCTCTCCTCTTCCCCTCCTACAGAGTCCTCTGCTCTAGAGAGAAACCGAGGAAAGTAATTAAGAGACCCCCCCCAAGCCTGCTCCCACACAGGATGAAGGGAGAAAGGGCCATGTAAGCATACAGAACAATATGGAGCCTGTCACCATAGCAGGTCAATCCATCCAAGTCCCCAGTTCTCCACAGGGAGATGTGCAGTTCCAATCTCCTGTGCCACCACAGAAGTCAGACTAGAAAGGGCTACAATAAGGAGCAATGGGCAACCTCCCTGCACAATACCCTAGAACATTCCTGGTTCTTCAAGTGGTATCTGCAGAACCTCGGGATATGCTCTGGATTTTGGATTCCAGCCTCAATGAGGATAGCCACCAACAGAACAACCCCAAGAACAGTCCCTATGGAGACAGAACACCTACCACAGGAATGGAGGGGCTTCAAGGGCATCTCCAAAAGGTCAGAAACCTAAAAGGGCAAAGAGGAGACAAAGGGTATATTTTCAGCTACAGTCCCTGACCTGACTATACCTGTGGGACATGACGCAGGAGCAAGCATCAGGCTGGCATGAGAGGGCCTATTGATGCTCGCTCATACAAATGGCTGACTGAAAAGAAATCAGAATTTATTACCAGCTAAACTATCCATCAACACCCCCAGGGAGTTAAGGAATACATATATTTGTTTCTTATAAATATATATTTTTAAAATGTATCTGTTTCCACCAAAACCAAAAATCATAGCTCAGAAATGTGGGATAAAGTATCAGAGTTAATGGACACTTGGATGCATAAACCCTCCAAGAAAGACTGAAGACCCTTCTAGTCAAAGAACTCCAAACACTAGGCAAAGCAGGAACATGAGATGTTATATTCCATATGTTTTTACATTCTCAAGAAAACATCTGCCCTTGTCCAAGGACCAGCCAATAATAATAATATCTTCCAGCAAAAAATATTATCCTACAGCCTTCAAGAAATCCTGCAGAGGAAAGTAGGAGCGTGGTTGCTCTGCTGACCAATCAAAAGGAGAAACAAATGTTTCAAAGTAACGGAAAGATCTGTAACCAGTTTTTTTTAATCTGTTTCAGAACTGTAACATGTTTTTATTATAATGCCTGAGGCATTATATATAACCTCCACACTGAGGCTGGGGATGTAGATCAACTGAATACTTAGCTAGCATACATGAACTGAAAGAACATGAGTTTAATCCCCAGTGCTGCATTAAACCACACAAAAACTCAAGAATGGTGGCTCATGCCTGTAAACCCAGCCCTTTGGAGATGGAAGCAGGAAGTTCAGAGTTCAAGGTCATCCTTCGCAATGACTTCAAGACCAACCAGAGCCACATGAGATTTGGGCTTAAAAAAATAATTCTTGCTGGGCATGGCAGCACATGCCTTTAATCCCAGCACTTGGGAGACAGAGGCAGGCAGATCCCTGTGAGTTCAAGGCCAGCCTGATCTACGTAGAGAGTTCCAGGACAGCTAGAGCTACAGGGAGACCCTGACTCAAAAAGACCAAAAAAAAAAAAAAATTCTTGATATAAAGAGAGGACTCATTCCCAGGCAGCCCTTCATCCCTCTCAGCATCTCAACATTCTGCATATCTCGACATCTCTGCTGCTCCTTGGCTGTCCTGTGGTAAGGAACCCCTCTCTAATCTGTGCCCAACACCAACAGCCACCTTACCCACCCCAGGACAAGCTTCCTCTACTGCCATAACAATAAACATGTCTAGACAAATGTAGTTTCTTACTATGTGCTAAATATAGATGCTTATATTTATAGACAGGTATGCCAGTCACCATTCATCAAAGAAGCTTCTTTTGCAACAGATGGAAATTATTACAGAGCTCCACAACTGGTCACACACAGAGATTAAGTGTCTGTGAAATGCCCAACCCTAAGTGACATCTACAATGGAACATCCACACCTAAGACATAGCGGGACAAGGGGTAGAGAGAATACTAATGCATCTCTCAACTCTCATCAGTGAAGCCCCCTCATGCAACAGAGGGTAATAAACCCAGAGCTCAGGGACTATTGTGGAAGAGGGAGTAGAAAGACTGTTGGAGCCAGGGGAGGAAGTGCATAAACATATGGAAATATAGAGTCCTACAGGCTCCTGGGACCTTACTCAGACAAACTTACAGCAATGGTGTCAGCATGCACAGGACCCATCCAAACTCAAGCAGACATAAACCCAGCATAGAACTGTGGAATTGGGCAGCAGGCCCCAGTCTTAGCTAAATAACTATTGGGAATTTGGTTACTACTGGATGGAAGAGCTGATCTTCTTTTAGGGAAGGACTCTAGATAAGCTGACCCTAGTGGATGAAGTTGCACTGAGGGACATCAGGGGATACTACCTTGACCTGATAGGCCATGACATAAGTGACAGAGCGCATGAAATCCAGTGGGGAGGGGACGGGACAGTCCCAATGGCAGAGGAATAAAGATGATCAAAATGTTGTGTATGAAATACACAAAAATTCAATAAAAATAATTACTTTTTATTGATGATTTATGTATTTAATACATCTTTTTTTTTCCATTTCTGTTCAGGCATATTCCCCTATCCCTTCCCTCCACCCTACCCCATCCCATCCCAGATCATGCATTCTGCCATAACTGTCCTGCATCTTTCTCTCAATCTGTTTTTTTATGCTTAGGAATTCACATTTTCCTCCGTTAATTTCATATTATTCTAAAATATGGATACTTACTCTCCACCCATATACAGTAATTACAGAGTCTGAAAATAATTGGTGGGTGGATTCTAGAGCCCATTGAGAGATTCACATTATAACAACATAGTTGCTTTCAGATAAACAAAAATATAACCATACTGTCGTTCAGCTTGCCTTTCGTCTGGAGGATTTGGTGTTAACATCCACAAATGAGGGAAACCATTCTGTTTGTCTTTCTGGGACTGTGTCACTTCACTCAGCATAATGGCTTCGAGCTCCATCCATTTACCTGCAAAGTTCATAATGCCGTCCTTTTTAACTGCTGAATAGTATTCCATTGTGTAGATGTACCACATTTTTGTCATCCACTCATCTGTTGAGGGGCTGGTTCCAGCTCTTCGCTATTGTGAAGAAAGTTGCAATAAATATGGATATGCATATATCTTTGTGGTAGGATGAGTCTTTGGGGTATATACCCAGGAGTGGTATGATTGGGCCAGGTGGTAAACTCATTCTGAGTCTTTTAAGGGTTCTCCACACTGCTTTCCATAGTGGTTGTACAAGTTTACATTCCCACCAGCAGTGGATGAGTGTTCCCCTTTCCCCACAACTCCTCCAGCATCTGTTGTCTTTTGTTTTCTTGATCTTAGCTAGCCATACTGGAGTGAGATGATATCTGAGAGTGGTTTTAATTTGCATTTCCTTAATTATTAATGATGATGAACACTTCTTAAGATGTTTCTCAGCCATCTTTAATTCCTCACTGGTGAAGACTCTGTTCAGCTCTTTACTCCATCTTTTGAGTAGGTCATTTGTCTTACTTCTTTGTTTTTTGAGTAGTTTATATATTCTTGACATTAATGCTCTGTCAGATGAGTTGCTGGTAAAGATTTCTTCCCACTCTGTAGGTTTTCTCTTCACCTCCTTGATTGTTTCTTTCGCTGTACAGAAGCTTTTGAGTTTTATGAGGTCCCACTTGTCAACTGTTGACCTTACTTCCTGTGCGGCTGCTGTCTGGTTTAGAAAGTCTCCTCCTGCACCTATGTCTTGTAGGTTGTTGCCAAATTTTTCTTTTATCACCTTCAGGGTTTCAGGCTTCACGTTGAGATCTTTGATCCACTTGGAGTTGATTTTTGTACATGGTGAGAGGTACAGGTTTAATTTTGTTCTTCTACAGATGGTGATCCAGTTTTGCCAGCACCATTTGCTGAAGATGCTATCCTTCCTCCACTGAGGGTTTTTTGCCCCTTTGTCAAATACGAGGTGGCTGAAATTGTATGAGCTCAAATTTGGATCTTCAATTTTGTTCCATTGGTCAACTGGTCTGTTTTTGTGCCAGTACCATGCTGTCTTTATGACTATGGCCTTGTAATATAGTTTGGAGTCTGGTAGGGCAATCCCCCCTGTATTGCATTTTTCACTCAGGGTTGCTTTAGTTATTCGGGGTCTTCTGTTTTTCCATATGAATTTAACGATTTTTTTTTCCAAGTCTGTGAAGAAGCTCGTAGGGATTTTGATTGGGATTGCGTTGAATCTGTATATCAGTTTGGGTAAAATGGACATTTTTACTATATTAATTTTCCCGATCCATGAGCATGGAAGGTCCTTCCATCTTTTGATGTCATTTTCAATTTCCTTCTTCAGGGGGTTTAAATTTTTTGTTGTAGAGATCTTTGGTATTTTGGGTTAGGTTGGTTCCCAGGTATCTTATTTTTGAGGCTGTGAGTGGGAAGGTCTCCTTGTATTCCTTTTCCACATGTTTATTGTTGGTGTAAAGAAAAGCTACTGATTTTTCTAGGTTGATTTTGTAGCCCGACACTTTACTAAACCTCTTAATCATTTCTAGAAATTTTCTGGTGGAGTTTTTAGCATCCCTTAGGTAAACTATCATATCATCTGCAAAGAGGGATAGCTTAACTTCTTCTTTCCGATTAATACTCCTTTAATTTCCTTCTCTTGTCCTATTGCCCTACCAAGTATTTCGAGCACTATGTCGAAGAGGAGCGGCGATAGGAGGAAGCCTTGCTGGGTTCCTGCCTTTAAGAGAAATGGTTCCATTTTTTCTCCATTTAGGATGATGTTGGCAGTAGGTTTGCTATATATGGCTTTGATCATGTTGAGGAATGTTCCTTTCAGTCCTATGCCCTCTAGGACTTTAAACATGAAGGGATGCTGGATCTTGTCAAAGGCTTTTTCTGCATCAATTGAGATGATCATGTGGTTTTTGTCTTTCAGTCCATTTATGTGTTTTATATTTATTGATTTATGTATGTTGAACCAGATGCAGGGGCATCTCTGGTATGAATCCAACTTGATCATTATGGATGATCTTTTTGATGTGGGTCTGTATGCGATTTGCAAGTATTTTGTTGAGAATTTTTGCATCTATATTCATTAGTGAGATGGTTCTATAGCTTTTGTTTTTGCTTGAATATTTGCCTGGCTTTGGTATTAGAGTGATGCTGGCTTCATAGAAGGAGTTTGGGAGAGTTCCCTCTGTTTGTATCCTTCTAAACTGTTTGAGTAGCAATGGTTGTAGGACCTCTTTAAATGTTTTATAGAATTCTGATGTGAAACCATCGGGACCAGGGCTTTTTTTGTTGTTGAGAGGTTTTTAATTACATCTTCAATTTCTTCTAATATTATGGGTCTATTTAAACTGTTAATCTCTTCTTGGTTAAGCTTTATTGGTTCCCAGGATTTCAGATATTCATCCATTTCTCTTAGGTTTTCAAATTTAGTAGAGTATAGATTTTTGAAGTATTCCCATATGATTATCTGTATTTTTTCTGTGTCTTTTATGTTTCCCCTTTCATCACTAATACTATTGATTTGGAGTTGCTCTCCTTTTTTTTTTTTTTTGTTAACTGGGCTAGAGGTCTATTTTGTTTATTTTTTCAAAGAATGAGCTTTTGGATTCGTTGAGTTTATGTATTGTTTTCTTTGTTTCTATTTCATTGATTTCTGCTCTGATTTTTGTTCTTTCTTCCTGTCTGTTGAGTTTAGGGTTCATTTGTTGTTGTCTCTCAAGTGTTTTTAGCTGCAGTGTCAGGTCGTTTATTTGTTCCCTTTTTCTGTTTTTTTGATGTGGGCACTTAGGGCTATAAATTTCCCTCTCAAGACTGCCTTTAAAGTATCCCACAGGTTTTGTTGTGTTGTATTGTCTTTTTCATTGAGTTCCATGAATACTTTTATTTCACTCTTAATTTCTTCCCTGACCCATTCATTGTTTAGAATTTTGTTGTTTAATCTCCATGTGTTCTTGTAGCTAGTTGGACTTATTCTGGGGTTCATATTGAGCTTTATTGCACTGTGGTCTGATAGAATGCATGGAATAATTTCTATCCTTTTTTATTTATTGAGGTTCCTTTTGTGCCCCAGTATGTGGTCAATTTTGGAGAATGTTCTGTGAGGTGCTGAGTAGAAAGTATATTCTCTCAGGCTGGAGAGATAGCCTAGTGGTTAAGGGCACCGACTGCTCTTGCAGAGGACTAGGTTTGATCCCCAGCACCCACATGGCTGCTAAGAACCCTCTGTAACTCCAATTCCAGGAGAACTCCAGTTCCAGGGGAATCTGAGACCCTTTTCTGCCTCTGCGACATTGCACGACATGGGTGCACAAACCTACATGCAGACAGTACATTCATACACATACAAAAAAAAAGTATATTCTCTGTTTTTTGGGTGGAATATTCTGTAGATGTCTGTGAGGTCCATTTGGTATATTGTATTGTTCAATTCTGATGTCTTTCTGTTTATTTTTTGTCCTGTTGATCTATCCAAGGGGCTTAGTGGAGTGTTGAAGTCTCCCACTATTAGTGTGTTAGTATTGATCTGTGTCTTGAGGTCCTGTAGAGTTGTGTTTATAAAGTTAGGTGCACCAGAGTTTGGTGCATAGACAGGATTGTGAAGTCTTCATGGTTCATTGTTCCTTTGATTTGGATGTGATGGCCCTCTTTGTCTCTTCTGGTTAATTTAACTTTGAGATCTATTTTGTCTGATATTAGAATAGCCACTCCAGCTTGCTTCTTGGTACCATTTGCTTGGAATAATTTTTTCCACCCTTTCACTCTGAGGCAGTATCTGTCCTTGAGGGTGAGATGGGTTTCTTATAGACAGCATATAGAAGGGTTCACTTTCCTAATCCATTCTCCTAGTTTATGCCTTTTGATTGGGGAGTTTAGACAATTAGTATTTAAGGTTATTATTAAGAGATGTGTGTTGCTTCTTTTTACCTTATTTTTGGTTTGCATTCTTGGTCTAGGTTTATATTTACTCTGTTATGATTTTGTTGCTTTCTCTCTTTAATTGCTTAGGGGATAGTTGCTCCTTTGTTCTTTGATTTGCTTCAAGGATTTTCTGAAGTGTTGGTTTCTTAGACATGGATTCTTTCATCTTGTTCATGTCGTGAAAGATTCTTCTTTCTCCTTCAACTATGATTGACATTTTTTCTGAGTATAGTAGTCTGGGTTGGCATCTAAAGTCATTTAATACAGGGAATACTTTGGTCCACATTCTTCTAGCTTTCATAGTTTGTGCTGAGAAGTCAGCTGTGATTCTGATGGGTTTCCCTTTATATGTAACTTGTTGTTTTTCTTTTGTGGCTTTCAGTATTTTGTCTTTGTTTTGAGCATCTAGTGTTTTAACAATTATATGGTGTGGGGAATTTCTTTTCTGGTCTGTCTGTTTGGTGTTCTATGTGGTTCTTGTATTTGTATGGGTTTGTCTTTTGTCAGTTTGGGGAAATTTTCTTCTATTATCCTGTTGAATATCTGGTCAATAGTGTTGTCTTGGGATTCTTCTCCTTCCTCTATCCCTATGATGTGGAGGTTTGGTTTTTTCATAATGTCCCATATTTCTTGATTGTTCCACTCGTGTTTTTTTTTTTAATTTTTCATAATCTTTACTTGAGCATTCTAGTTGGACCATGTTATCTTGTGTGTCTAATATTCTTTTTTCTGCTTCTTCCATTCTGCTTCTGAGGCTTTTTCCCATCCTTTCCTGTTGATTGGATAAATGTTAAATTTCCTTTTTAATTTCCTCCTGTGATTTCTTTAGTGTTTCCACTTCCTTCTTGAGCCTGTCATGCTCATCTTGTAGGTCCTTGATTTGTTGGTCACTTTCTTTTTCCCTTTCAGCCTGGGATCTTTTCAGCATTTCCACTTCCTTCTAGAGTTTGTCATTTTCTCCTTTCAATTCTTTCCAACATTTGTCATTTTCTCCCTCTAGATCCTTTTTGAGTTTTTCAAGCTCTCCCCTTAGTTCTTTCCAATGATTATCATTATCACCTTCTTGGTTCTCTAATTTGTTTGAATATGTCCACAATTGTTTTTCTAAAGTCTGTGTCTTGGTTTCCTTCCAGGGAGATCTCGTTGTCGGAGTCTTCTGTAGGGTTGGTAGAGTTGGGTGTGGATTTATTATGAGCTTTTCCCATGTTCGTTTTTTTTGTGTCTTTGGCATGTGGGTTCATTTGTTTGTTTGTTTGTTTGTTTGTTTGGGTTCTGGTGCCTCAATGTTGGCTGCACAACTAGATCCTCTGCACCACCACTTTCCTAGGCTGGTCTTTTGCAGGTTGGTGTTTTACAGGACACAGGTGAAGTCTGCTCACCCAGTGGGGTGCACGCTGGTCTTGTGCTCTGTGGAGCACAGGTAGCTCCGCCCCCCGTAGCATGCTGGACCAGGGAGGTTGGAGTGTCCTAGGCGATACCAGGCCTCTACAGGGCACAGGGGTGCACAAAGTCCCCAGGAAGGCAGCCCTCACCTGTTCCTTTGCAAGGTGGTGTTCTACGGGACACAGGTGAAGTCCGCTCACCCAGTGAGGCGCAGGCTGGTCTTGTAATAAAAAAATAAATTTAAAAAAATGTCTTTGACCATCAAACTGAGTTTCTGCTACTTCTCAAAAGAAACAGGCTCTAATCCTGAGAGGCATGTGGGTGGCAGAAGATGTAAAAAGTGTGAAAAAGACTTTCAGCAAAATATTAATTAGAGATCCAAGATGTGTCACAATCTGGAGAAAAAAGTGACTCCAGAGAAGACTGACAGTCATCAAGGATGAAGCCGCTTTCTCTCAGAACACCCGGTGCTGAGCGAGGCTCAGTCAGTCTCCCAGGCCCACTCTACTCTATCGACAGAGGGGTGGAGATGAGGATGAAACCCCATCCCTGGTCCCCACTCCACGTACTTCATTACATCAGTCCCCTCCCACCATTCTCTGCACAGTGGACACTGTCCATGATAGAGGGTACCATCCTGCTGTGTCATCAGACCCCTGGGTCTTCACCTATGTATGTCTGTTGGGTTTAATCATCAACCTGACACAGTCTAGAAGCACCTGAGAGTCTCATGGAAGGACTGGCCAGGTCAGGTTGGTCTGCAGACATGCCTGTGAAGGATGTTCTTGATTGAGTTAGCTGAGGCAGGAAGACCCACCCTGACTATGGGTGGCACCGTTTCATGGACTGGGTCCTGAAATGTACGGCTGTGAATAACGGTCAGTTGAGCGAGTGAGCAGGTGTGTGTTTGTTCAATCTCTTCACTCAACTGTGGCTGTGGTGCAAACAACTTGCTTCCAAAGTCTGCTAGTGTGATTTCCCCACAGTGATGGACTGGAGCCTAGAATTGTCAGCTAAAATAAACCCTTTCTGCCGGGTGTGGTGGCGCATGCCTTTAATCCTAGCACTTGAGAGGCAGAGACAGGCGGATCTTTATGAGTTCAAGGCCAGCTTGGTCTACAGAGTGAGTTCCAGGACAGCTGGGGCTACAAGGAAACCCTGTCTCGAAAAGACCAAAAAAATAAAAATAAAAATAAACCCTTTCTCCCCTAAGTTGCTTTCTTGTCAGGGTATTTTATATCACAGCAACAGAAACAGAACTGGAACACTATGCATAACAGCTCTGGAACAAACTCCAAGTGTTTTGCCCTTAATATCCTGGGGGACACTGTAACCCAAAAATTATAGGAAACAGAACATAGCACATGAATTTTGACCTGGAGGGCACTAATCCCAAACTCCACCCCCAGTATCCAAAATCTGCCCAGGGTGCTGTTGTGAGGGTCAAATCATGAAAATTGCATGAAAAGGACTTGGGAGCAATAGGAATAATGTGCAAGTGACCCCCATGACCCACCCCCTCTGATACATCTTGCCAATTAACCTTCACAATGTCCACTGACCCATCATACACATAAACGCTTAAGAAGGACAAATGAGCTAAATAGCTGCTAGGTGTCCAAGCTCAAACCTGAAAATCAGAGGTGACGCTGTAGCAGGAACCAGCAGGAACCCCCCCTGAACACAGAAAAAAGGAAGGCAGCCTGGTCTGTGCCCAAGTTCAGGTATACAGTTCTGCCTGCCAGAGTCTTGTAGCATGGATCACCCAATCAGAATGTGTGTTATCCTATCTGGGAGACAAAGAAACTGAACTATAAAGGGAAACTAACAGAGGGCAGAAAAGGCTGGCTTTTTCTTTCCTGGAGGTTCTGCTTTGGGAGACTCATGGGGCCAGGTGCTAGTACAGTAAACTGCTTCTTGGAGGAGAAAAACACCTTGGTGTCTGGTCTCTCTGCACATAGTACCAACATGAGATGCCAAGTTAGACTCTTTATGTCCTTCCATGGGAATGCTTTGGTGGCATTTGGGGATTCTCTAGGAAACAGGAAGAAGCTGAGCAATTAACTCACTATGGCTGCCTGCTGCTAACACAACAGAGAATTCTTGAGGACAAGACATAGAGGGGAGACACTCTGGATACTAAACTTCTAGCCCTCTTGAGCTTTGGCTTCCTTAGTTGCCTTTAAATCCAATAGATTTCACTAATGGAATTGTTTCCTTTGCCTTTCTGAACGTGACATTCTTTTTGACCAATGAAGAGTGTGGAGGCGGCCTCCCCATGTGCTGAGAATGTGTTTGAAGTGGCTCCCTGCCAGTCTCAGATACCGTGAGCTGCCCAGAGGGGCCTGGGAGCCTCAGGGATCTTGGGAAGTCTATGAGCTAATCTTGGTCTTATCTAATCAGGCTTGGAAAGCTCTTTAACAACCAGCACATCAAAGAAGATCCTGGTAGCCTGCCCTTCTGCACTGCTGGGACAGTAGAACCAATGGCCCACTTAGAGCACCATAACCTTCGGGGAAGCCTAGAAAAGTCAATGCCACATTCTGCCCCCATAGACCCTGATCAATTGCACTGGCTCTCAGGAGTGTCTTCTGAGGTAACCAGTGCCTCCAGGAGCCCTCCAGAATCTGGCTGGTGTCTCTCTCCCATATGGTAAAATAAGCCCAGAAAGTTTCTTTCCTAAGCCCCAGCATCTCCAACAGAGGGAACTCCCAGAGAACTGGGAATCAAGCGCAAGCCTGAAGCCTTTGAAGTCTATACCAAGAGGCTTCAGCTTCAAAGGCTCTGCCACTCCCTGGACTTGCAGCTCAGTGGCAGCATCAACTGTAAAGTTTCCCCACACTTCTCCAACTGTCTCACTCATCCTCCCTAACCATCTCCTAAAAGGAGCCCCAGGATCCAAGTCACACATTTAGTTTGCCACACTGAAGAGGCTGGAGCCTCAGCCACCGCCAGGATGAGTTTTCATTGCAGAATTCCCAACACTCTGTACCATCATGAAAATTTTATATTTTTTAATCTATGCATTGCTAGTAAAAAAAAAAAAAGAGGGTAATTACTGGCTCAAAATAGCACTTCTCAAAGCTTAACCCCTTCTTTGTCACTTTCATGAATACTGCCATATGCATGTACTGCTTATACTATTATTGACTTCATAATTCTCTTTAGATCAAATAATGTCAGTGGAAAGACATGAATATGAGAAGAAAGTTTATCACTAGAAAACAGACAGAAGAGTGTTTTCAAGACCATGGTGGGGGGGAGGCAAAAATAATAATGATTTAACATTCTGTGAAAAGCACTAAACACAATTGAAAAGATTAATCATTGGTTTGTTTTAAAATTAAGAACATCTGTTATGCAACAGACACACCCTTGCTAGAATGAAAGGTAAGTCAGTAAGTGGGAGGCAAGCCATACTCTGTGAGTGTCTGACGAAGGACTTGGATTTATGCTAGTTTTAAGAAAAGCAAGCAAACAAACAAAATCCTTCCCCAAAATGAATAGAAAAATGACAAGGAAAGAAAATGATTTAATTGGGTTTGAACAAAGTAAGTTAGCCTAATGCCAAAGAAGCATTAGTCCTTAGTCACCAGGAAAAGACAGAGTAAGACCACAACAAAATATTAGCACATGCTCACCAGCATAGGCCAAAGCTGGCGTGCAAGGACTAGAAGCAACTGGAATTCCCATTCATGTTGGGAGTGTTGACCACTACAGTTTTTAAAATGGTTTCTCACTGACCCCCAGGCTTACTGATTTGCATAGAGGACTGGCTGGTGAGCACAAGACCTTCCTGTCTCCTTGCTGGTATTAATAATTGTGAGCCTCAGGCCTGGATTTTTAAAATATTTTCTTTATTATTTTTATTGTATGCATATGAACGTATTACCTGCATGGGGGTCAGAAGAGGGCGTCAGATTACCTGTTACTGGAGTTACGAACAGTTGTTAGCTCTCACAAGGGGGCTGAGAGTCCAACCTAGGTCCTCTGCAAGAGTACCCAGTGCTCTTAACCACTGAGCCATCTCTCTACCACCAGTCCCCGTGGGCTTTTTTTTTAAACATGGGTGTTGGTGACCCAAATTCAGGTTCTTATGCTTGCACAGCAAGCTCTTTACCAACTGAACCATTTCCCAAGTCCCTCTCTAGCCATTATTATTGAAGATAAATGTTCCTCCCCTACGAACCAGCAACTCTGCTTGGAAATGATTACCCAACAGAAACACCTTCTTAGACTCATCAAAAGAATGATCTCAGATGTGCTCTGTGTAAGAGCCAGGAACTAAAATCCACCCAAAGACCCAACACCAGGAGAATGGACACATGGACTGTGGAAGAGAGTGCTACAGTGGAGTACTACAAACCAGGGAGAGAAATGAGTCCTAGCATACATGACACAGGTGGGGCTCAGAAACATGTTAATGAGAAAAAGAAATGGGACACAGACATGATTCCACAAATAGGCCACGTTCAAAACCACATAGAAGTCCTGTCTGATCGGGGCAGTCTTTAAGGAGAAACAGGGGAATTGGCTGGTTGTAGCTCAGGGGAGACTTCAAAGGTCCCAGCAGGATTGCCTTGCTGTTGTAAATCACAGTTACAACAGTGCATTGGCATACCATGTGCTGTCTATGAGGATCCAAATCATTGAGTGGTGGTTATAAAATCCCAAGAGTTACATCCTTCTATTCAACTATGCTGAATGTAAAAAAAAAAAACCTCAAAAGTTACATAATATAAGATTCCTTATATCTAAATGTCTTACAGCAACAAAGTTACAGAGAACAGACTTGTTTTGCCAAGAGTTAAGGATTGAGCATAGGAGGCGGGGGAGTGTCCATAGAGAAATAGCCCAAGGGAGCTTTGGCAGGATAGAGGTACTTTCAGAAACCACGCATGTGATACAGCTGCAGAGGACTGCATATGCACATGCATGCACACACATAAACTCACACGTATGCACACACATATGCTCATACACAGTGCTTATATAGCTGGCTAAATCTAAGTATGTTCATTGGCTTGTCTAGTGTCAACTTCCTGACTCTGTTGTTGTTCCCAGGTATGTAAAATGTTGACACCGAAGGGAACAGAGTCAAGGGCAAGTCCCACCCTTCTCCCAGGATTTTGTTTGCAAGCCTATGGCTCCCCAATTATTTCAAAATAAAATGGTTTCCTTAAAGAAATTTTTAAAAGAAAAAACCGCCTCCCGCTGCGCTCAGGATGACTTCCTGTGTCTCATAAAACTATCAGCTGCTCACAATTGTCTTACATTTGGGGGAATTTTAGTTTAAAATTTTTCAACCTCGTCCAAACTTTCTCTAAAAACTCAGGGTGTAAAAAAAGGAAAGACTTCAACCTAATGCCAGATCTGGAGGAACATTTACCATGTGTGAATCAGATGAAGACAGTTGAAGGCGAGGGAGGGAGGCTTCATCTCTTACTGTCTGCCTCCAGCTTCAAATCCAGGATCTATGAACAACAGTCAGACAGCGTCTGACCCCTTCTCTAAGGCCCAGAGTGGAAAGGTGCCCACCTCTCCTGCCAGTCAAGTTTCCACAACGATCCTCATCATGAACTCTAGGAAAACAGTTGGACAGAAAGTAGGGGAAGGTAAACTACCCTGACAGCAAACAAGAACACTGGTAGCAACATGTAGGGACGAACAGTTCTCTGGAGTACACCACCAGAGCAGGGTGGCCAGGAGCCAGCAGTGGGGAAGAAGTTGGCACCTCAGGAGAGCAAGAGCATGCAAGTGGCAAAAAGGCTGCTAGAAACTGGGCCATGTGCTGTACCAGGGCAGTGGGCAGCTACATGTAGATTGGGTCAATACAGGTAGCTCTGAGAAAGGCCAAACTGCCCACAAGTGAAAAAAATCTGGCCAGATCTTGTCTCATTCAGAGATGAGTGAAGACCAAGCACTAAAGGAATGAAAATGCCCCAAAGAGAACTACCCCAAGAAGTCTGAGAAGTAACAGAACTTGGAAAGGGCTCTGCTATAATAGCTAGGAAAATGATTGTTCAGAAACTGTTCATTGTAAGTATAGCTTAAGAGGTAAATTCTAGATGTGCCAAAGTTAATATACAAATAGGTGTTCTAAATATTGAAATTAAAACCTCCTATTGAAAAGGAAAAGAGATATACCATGTGTTTAATGTTAGTTTTGTGTGTATCTGATGTTGTCTTATCATTTTATGTTTTATAGTTTAGGACACAGTGGTCACCTTCTGGTGATTTTTATGAATACTTACTAAGAGTTGTGCTGAAAGAGGAATCAGAACTAAGACAGAGAATACAAAAGACACCAAAACTGTCTTGAGAAACAAATACCACAGTTACCTCCTGGAACATCTATTTGCAATTGCCTTGCTTGCTAGGGTGCCACCAATAAATTCTGCCATTAAACAATGTCTTGCCAGGAATGGCGGCATAGGCCTTTAATCCTAGAACTCAGGAGACAGAGGCAGGCAGATGTTTGTGAGATAGAAGTCAGGCTGATGTACACGGTGAGGTCTAGTCCAGCTGAGGCTACAGAGAGACACAGTCTCAAAAAGACAAAAAATATGAATAAATGAATGAATGAATGAATGAATGAATAAATAAATAAATAAATGGATGTCTTTACACCTGTCTTGTCCTGAATATCTGTTTTTGTAAACATACCTGATCACCTAACTGCAGAAGGAATTTCCCCTCAGTGGTCTCAGAACAGACACATAAGCATCTGTGCTGATAATCACATGACTGTAATTTAAATTACCAATGTCACAGCAATTCAGAAATGATCCATTAGGCTGAGCATAGTGATGCATGCCTTTAATCCCAGCACTTGGGAGGCGGAGGCAGGTGGATCTCTGTGAGTTCAAGGCCAGCCTGATCTACAAAGTGAGTTCCCAGGTCAGCTGGAGAGACCCTGTTCCGAAACACCAAAAAAAAAAAAAAAAAAAAGGAAAGAAAAGAAAAGATGGATTCAAAATCTATAAAAACTGTAAGGAACTGTGGGTCATGGCTCAGAACTGCAGAGCACTAGCTCTTCTGAGTCTGCCAGCATCAATAAATTTGAGTTCTCCAACTCTCTAAAAACTGCTTCATTCTGTGCTGAACATGATTTTCCACAATATCAAGAAAATTAATAATTTGAAAGCAGAAAACCCAAAAGGAAAAATATTTTTCTTACTTTGCCAGAGCAGCAAAGTCAGAAAAATAAAGTATATTAAGAAATGGAAAGGAAATACAACTATTCTGTTTATATAAATAATTTTACACTTAAATCCAAGATAGCATACAATTAGTAGGATTTATAAAGTTGCTGGATATAAAATTAACACATGAAAATCAGCGTGTACCTAGACACTAGCAATAGAGCTGGACAGTTGAAAGCATCACAGAAAAGCAAATGTGTAAGGATAAATCTATTAAAATATGCACAAGACCTCACAGAAAAAAGCATAATGAGAAGTGTTAAAGACTTAATAGAGATATATACCATGTTCATGAATTAGAAGAGTCAATTTTGTGAATATGTTTATTCTCTTTGAACTGACTTGTGAAATTAATGGAATTCTAATCAAAATAACAAGAGATTTTGTAGAATTTGCCTAGATGGTGTAAAGACACATATGTAGCTGTATACACACTGGGACAGGAATAGCCAGAACAGGAGGATGGGAGGAGGTAGAAAAGGAAGAGGAAGTAAAGGAGGGAGAGGAGGGAGAGGAAGGGAGGAGGAAGAAGGGGGAGGAAGGGGAGGGGAAAGAAGGAAAAGAGGAGGAAAGAAGGGGAGCAAGAGGAAGGACAGGTAGGAGAGAAGGGAGGAGGGGGGTAAAGAGCTGACAGGGTGAGGGAGTGAGGAGGAAGAGGGAAGAAGGCTTTGCTCTACTAGATACATGAATTTGTTATAAAGTTACAGTGATGAAGACATGGAAGTGTTTCATGCAAGACCAATCTGAAATGAAAGCCTGTGAGATCCCACATCTCCTTACCATTTGGGTACTGCCTTGGTCCGTGTGGGGTACTCTGCCAAACAGAAACACCCCTAACTGGGTGCTGTAGAAACTGAAATTCATTGCTCACAGTTCTGGAGGCTGGGAGCTCCAGGGTACATCCTGGTTCACAGACTGCAGCCATCTTTTCCCTTCATCCCCACTGGCAAAGGAATATTGGTGGGTATATGTTTCATAAGAGCCCTAATTCTACTCATTAAGACTCAACCATTACGACCTAATCTCCTCAAAACCCTAGTTCTGTCTCCCAGGGCTTTGGATTTCAGTGAATGAGCTTTGTGAGAATCCACTCAGTCTGTAAGGAAATCTGTTTAGAACAACTTCCATCTTAAATGGTTTAAATGTCTTTTTTATGAAGTTTTAGAATATTTTATACAATAAATTTGGTTTTCTGCCAAATCTATCCCCAAGTCAGCAATGTGGACTGAGATGTTTTGAGAAGTTGTTTTGAGAAGATGTTTTGAGAAGATGAAGAAGAAAAGCCATCTTCCTAGGAACAGAATCCTTGTGAGAAGAGGAGCCCCACTGCCTATGCCTCCTGTCATGAGGGTTTGTTTTTTAATTCTAATAAAAATCATCCTGAAGCTTCCATTTCAGTCCATTCTTAAATTCTTTTATAAATAAGACTGAGAACCCTAAAAAGGGACCCTGTGTTTTCTCTTGTCACACACACACACACACACACACACACACACACACACACACACACACAGAGTTGGCCAACCCAAAGCAAGGCTTCAAATCTTAGTAATCTCAGGCCTCAAGGAGAGTCACCAGCAAGCTCCCATCATTCAGCCTGTGTTGGGGACACCCTTTCTCCCATCTTAGCAGATTGAGTCTTTTTTTTTCTAGCAGATCCTATTCTCAGAACAGAAGCTGAGGACCACTTCCCCTGCAGGGTCAGCCCTTCCCTGCTGCTCTGGGCCATGCAGGACCTGCTTGAACACAAGGAGATGTCCAGCCTGAACGCCTAGTTATGGCATTCTGCACATGCTCAATAAACATGAGAAGAGGCACTGCCAGCAGTGGAGGTTCACTGTGTGAGGGCCCTGCTCTGAAGCATTTGGGCTTCTGGAAATCATACAGAGAATAGGAGAGTAAAGCCATTAAAAGTGGTTAGGGAAGCAAAAGGGAGACCAGGAGAGGCTCCCTGGAAGCAGCATTTACACCGCACTGAAGTTCTAAGGCAAGGGCTGAAGGTTCAAGGAAGACAGAACCTGGACCACCACCCACCTTCGACTGACCCATGATAAGGGTGGATTTTATATTTGATTAAGGGTGGGCTGACGTGGAACATTGTCTTCTGGATATGACGTCACCCACACCTCTTAGCAGTTGTGACAAGACCTGCATGCCACTGGTCTTGTCAGAGTGGAGCTGATAAGTGTGGGGTAGATGTGATTAAAATACATTGTATACATTGTGGAAGTCTCAATAAATAACTGTAAAATGTTATATTTTTTAAAAGATTGAGGAGCTGGGGAGATGGCTCAGCAGTTAAGAGCACTGGCTGCTCTTGCAGAGGACCTGGGTTTGATTCCCAGCACCCACATGGCAGATAGCAACTGTCCTAATTCCAGTTCTAGGGGATCTGATGCCCTCTTCTAGCATCCAGGGGCATTGCACAACACAGGTGCACTTAGATGCATTCAGGTGATACACTAATACACATAAAAGAAAAAATAATAAAAAAATATTTTTAAAAGGGGGCTGGAGAGATGGCTCAGTAGTTAAGAGCACTGACTGCTCTTGCAGAGGACCTGGGTTCGATTCCCAGAACCCACATGGTGGCTAACAACTGTCCATAAATCCAGTTCCAGAGAATCTGACGCTCTCTCTGACCCCTGCAGGCCTTGCATGACCAGGTAAACTTACACATGCAGGCATGGTACTCATACACATAAAATAAAGAAACAAAAGAAAGTTTTAAAAGATTGAGCCTATCAGTATTATCTCATGAAGAGAAGAGGGTCTCATGAGGGCCTGAGGACTTACAGGCAGCTAATGATCAGTGGAAGAGGAAGAGGCCAGTAGTGTGGGCATTGGTAAATTGCCCATGGCCCTGTCAGCAACCCTAATGAAAGTCAGTGGCAGAGGGGAGGGGGGCACAGAAGGAGTGGGAAGAGGAAGGGGACCAATGGGCGAGGAAGAGAAAAGAATGGAGCATGAGTGTGATCAAAATACATTATACATGTAAGAAAATGTCATAAGGAAACCCACTATCATGTATAATTAATATATGCTAATTTAAATCTTTTTGGAAAGGAATGGATTTTGTATCATTTTAAAGAATGCATTTTCAGTGGTTACATAAGTACTTGCATAATCACTGATTTTGTTTCTTGGCCAATAAACATAAACTACTTATGATCTGATTCTTTAAAAAAAAAAAAGTCTTCTGAACCCTGCTCTAAGACACAGATAAAAAAAAACCCAAGATAGCAACCAAGATCAGCTAAGATTTGTTGCGAGCTCACTGTGTGTGTGCTACACTCTGCAGACACTGACTCACCCAGGACAGCTCTGAAGGGATCTCAGCTCTACTTTACAGAGGAGAAAACTAAGTTGTCGCGACATGAGTAACTTTCTCAGAATCATGTATCCAGTGAGTACCAAACCCAGTTCCAAAGTACCCTCTCAGTTACCATTTCAGCTACTGGCAAGTCCTCGGAGAAAGGACATACACCCAGCACAGAAGTTTACAACACAGGACACATGTGAGAGGCACACTTCTTGCTAAATAAAAGGGAAGTTGAAGCCAGAAATGGGTCCAGCCATGATGGAAATTGCTAAGTAAGGAATTGTTTGGCAACCTACACATGCCAGTTGTGGGAGTCCATAGTGATTTCACTGAGACACTGTTTAAAGGAGCAAAAGATTCTTTTCTTTTCTTTTCTTTTCTTTTCTTTTCTTTCTCTTTCTCTCTCTCCTTCCTTCCTTTTTCTTTCTTTCTTTTTCTTTCTCTTTCTTTCTTGAAAAAAAAAAAAAATAAAGGAGCAAAAGATTAGAAACAACTTCATATCCATCATTAGGAGGTTAAGCCATGGAGCATCCAATTGATGGGACAATATTGTATAAGTCAGCTATTGGTGTATAATAAAATATTACGAACTCTTAATGGCACTCAATAAGCATGTCTTTTTTATTGGTATATATTTGCTATAGCATGTGCATAAGATCACTATAGCATAATCATAAGATCATGCACATACAATTACATAATGTACTTTGATGATGCCCCCCACACATACACTCTCTTTCCCCTTCCTCTCTCTCTTTCCATTCATCACCTTCATTCCCTTAACTTAATTCACTTAATATGTTACAAATCATCAGCTGACTATTCTCCAGGGTGGACCCAAATCTAATCTATTTGCCATTCAACAACATAGGAAATAAGCCAAGTTTTTCAGTCTCTTTGTTCAGCACACAGGCACTTCTCTTCATTCTATTGGCCTAAGATGGCACATGAATCAGTCCAAAGTCACAGAGCTTTCATCTTTGGGGACAGGAACTGGAAAGTTCCATAACATAGAGAGAATTAAAGAAATACACAAAATTCCACCCAACCTCATCGAGGACTGTAGAACAACATCCAGAGTGTATCTGGGCTCCCTGACCCTATTGAGAGGGCACCTTAGTCACACGATAACCAAATATATGTGTTCTCTCAGAAAAGCTCTCCAAGGGTAAGTGCCAGGTCGAAGGCAATGTCATCCGTCACCCACGTGATTTAAGGTGGTTGGCATCTGCATTGATCACCACCTTCCACAAAATGCATGAACACACACATTGCTCAGGTCCTCAGTCATGACACAGCGGGCACCTGGGCCACCCCAACCTTTTCACATCTCCATAAAGGTCCCTGCCATGATCTGAGGAGGTGGAACCAGGTCCTGAGAAAGCTCAGCCCTGTGTCTGAAGCCCACTTGGGCTCAGAGTCACCCCACAGATGTCCCCACCGAACTCGGGGTCTTCCTGAATGCTATGTCATCTGGCTCAGCCCTGTGTCTGAAGCCCACTTGGGCTCAGACTCACCCCACAGATGTCCCCACCGAACTTGGAGTCTTCCTGAGTGCTATGTCATCTGACTCAGCCCTGTCTCTGAAGCCCACTTGGTCTCAGAGTCACCCCCAGATGTCCCCACCGGACCTGGAGTCTTCCTGAGTGCTATGTCATCTGGCTCAGGCCTGTGTCTGAAGCCCACTTGGGCTCAGACTCACCCCACAGATGTCCCCACTGGACTCAGGGTCTTCCTGAGTGCTATGTTGTCTGCCCCGTACACACCCTCCAGTCATCACCCACTGTCTCCCCTTTCCACAGCTGCATGACAGACAGGGACCTCCCAGCTGTCCTTCCCCTTCCAGGTTTTCCTCAACCCTCTCTTTAAAAAAAAATGGAATTTCTACAAGGTAGGATATTCATTGAATCAGCAGTGTTGTGTCTACCCTTGAAGAGAGTAGCCCCATCCTCTTGATGGAAGCTTGAAGCCATCTCAGAAAAACAATCCCGATAGTGGGGAGTAGGAGCTGTGTGTGTGTGTGTGTGTGTGTGTGTGTGTGTGTGTGTAAGAAATGGGCCTCCCTGAATTTTAATAACTTCCAATTCTGAAAAGGACGAACTAAAATAATCCAATCCAAGTTTTCTGCTAACACCACTGAAGAACATCTGGACAAAATATGTTTGAAAACACCCAAAAATTAACTAGACAGTGAAGAGCTCTCAGAACCAGATTGGTTGGCAAAAATCCAGAATATTCTTGTGGCAGCACCCTAGTGGCATGTGTGTTCCTAAAGAAACTGCTGCTGTTTTTCCAGCCCTCTGTAGGCAAGGAAAGGGAGTTAAGACCCTGTCCTAGCTTCATTTGTATTGCTGTGCTAAAATACCCCCAACAACAACAACAAAAAAAAAAAACTTAGAGGAGAAAAAAGTTTATTTCAGCTCACAGTTCTAGGTTCCAAGTAACCATTGGGGAATTCAAGTGGCAGGAACTTAAAACAGCTGGTAACATCACTTCTAGAGTCAAAAGCAAAGAATATAAACACATTCACAGTCCCTTGCTTGTGCTCAGCGCTCTCTCTCTCTCTCTCTCTCTCTCTCTCTCTCTCTCTCTCTCTATCTTAAACAGTTCAGGACCCTATGCCTAGGAAATGGTGTCACCCACAGTATGCTGGAGCTTCCCAAATCAGTTAACTTAAGACAATCCCCCAGAGATACACCCATGGGCCAAACCAATTTAAACAATCCCTCACTGAGACTTTCTTCCCAGGCGATTCTAGTTTGTATCAAGTTGACAATTAAAGCTGTTCATCACAGATGCCAAAGGATCTGCGCAAACCCCAGAAAAGCAGCCCCAGCAGCGTCCTGCATACTCAACACGCCCTTTTGCTGGACGTGGTCCTCTCCATAGGCACCTCAGAGAGAAATACACATGCGGGGCTATGGGCAGCTGAGAGGCCACACCTTAAGAATGTGGTCTTAGAGGACAGGCTACCCTAAGGATGGAAACAGGAAATTGAAAGTGACTTGAGCAGTCAATCAGGAAACTCTCAGTAGGGCAGCCATGTCCCAGCAAAGCATGAGCTGCTGAGATGTCCATGCTCTGAGAAATAGCTAAGAACAGAGCAAGCCTAGACAGTCCTGACCCCCACCAACCCCACAGGGAACCTGTGATCAGGAAGCCATGCCAGGGGCCTGCACCCACCCTGGGAGAATGACAGGCTAAGGAAGGGGCTTCTGGGAGCCTTACTTACTCTCTCTGACATCCTCGTGGGCTACAGCGACACCGTGGTCATCACGGGCAGCCTTCTCGGGACCTTTACTCCTTCTCCCTTTCCTGTTGCTATTTTTACCTAGAAAGAAAAAGAAAGATTCCTTTACTTCCACATGTCAGAGAAGCCTCAGCATGTAAGAACGCGCCATGCTCTCCTGCACCCAGTTGTCCCCAGCTTTAGGTCCCAGCCCCCAAACTTTGGATTTGATGCATCTGTGGTTAAAAGAAACAATGGAAAATAAACACTCTGAATAAGAACCACGCACACCTGCAAGCTGTTAGTATTATCAGATCACAAAATGTTGCTTGGCTTCCCCTGACGCTAGAGGCACCAGGCATAACTGCTAGAACTGACATTGGAAGACTAGACTTGGACTTCAGAGCCAGCATGTTACCCAGTGTAAGGTTCTCCCTCCTAGTTGTCTATAAGACAATGATTTGGGGACCCCGGTGATATTGCTCACCAAGTAGGGAAACTCCTTGCTGTGGCCTGGGAAGTGCACTGTGCTCCTGTTATCCCCTCTCTCTGCTCCAGCAATATCAGTCTCCTTACTAGAACTTGGCATTGGTTGTTTCTTTCATGGGAACACCCTTCCCTTCATCTCCTGGCTCCTACCACACTTGCAAGTCTCAGCTCTGGCATCATCTCTTTAAACTGGCTTTTCTGAGCTCCTCACTTAAATCTAATCCTCCTTGGATAGGTTGCAACAGCATCTGTGATACTGTTGGTTTCACATATGATACAGTGGTTTTATTGCTTATTAAGTACTGAAGGGAAGGAAGGAGAACAAAAGAAGTTGGACAGGTTAGGGAAGAAGCTAAGCAAGCCTGCCTGGCTCAGCTCATCATCTGGGAACTCCAGAGCATGCATGACACAGAGTACTCTCCACTTGAAAAAGCCCCTGCCAACAGCCGGCCAACTCGGAAATGGGGGATGCAGCCCTTCCAAGGGTACTTCTCCGGAGAAGGGCAGGGGTATGAGCCAGCCACAGCCCACACTTGCAGTGCTTGTGAGATGTGTACCCCCAAAGGGAAAGAAGACCTGGAGTACCAGCAGCTCCCAATGCAGCTCTGTGCCGCAGGATGCTGTGATCTGGATGCTGTGATCTGGATGCTGTGATCTGGATGCTGTGATCTGGATGCTGTGATCTGGATGCTGTGATCTGGATGCTGTGATCTGGATACTGTGATCTGGATACTGTGATCTGGATACTGTGATCTGGATACTGTGATCTGGATGCTGTGATCTGGATGCTGTGATCTGGATACTGTGATCTGGATACTGTGATCTGGATACTGTGATCTGGATACTGTGATCTGGATACTGTGATCTCCCTGCTTGGGACACAGAAACTGCAGGTGGCTCCCCTCATACTCTACCTCCAGAGTCCAGTACATAGTGGGCTGTGCAAAATGACAGAGAGAGAGAGAGAGAGAGAGAGAGAGAGAGAGAAGGAAGGAAAGAGAGAAAGAGAGAAAGAGAGAAAGAGAGAAAGAGAGAGAAAGAAAGAAAGAAAGAAAGAAAGAAAGAAAGAAAGAAAGAGAGAAAGAGAGAGAGAAAGGAAGGAAGGAAGGAAGGAAGGAAGGAAGGAAGGAAGGAAGGAAGGAAGGAAGGAAGGAAGGAAAGAAAGAAAACCAATCACTCAATAAGAAAAAAGACATAAGCAAGAAGAGGGCAGGTTTGTGGGGAAAGATGCTTAAAAATAAGAGTCTGGGAGCTGGAGAGATGGCCTAGCGGTTAAAAGCACCAACCGCTCTTCCAGAGGACCCAGGTTCAATCCCCAGCACCCACATGGCGGCTGAGAACCGTCTTTAACTCCAGTTCCAGGGAAATCCGACACCCTCTTCTGACCTCTGAGGCATTGCACGACACGGATGCACAGACCGACATACAGACAGTATACTCATACACATAAAAAAATAAAAAAATAAGAGTGTCATTTTAAGTTGACATTAAAATATAAGTTGAAAAAATATAAGTTGAAATACCAAAAATAGCTGTGGCTTGTGCCAGCTCATGAAACCACTTCCAATTGGTTGACATGATTCCCACCCCAAAGTGATACATGTTGACAAAACCCCAAATCCTTAAAAAGAAAAAGTAAAGAGTACATTGGGCACAATTAACAGGAATCTCCTTTTTGTTATACTCTTGAGTGAAGGCTGCCGTGAATAGCTTTTATTTTTCATGAAACCAGAAAAAAAAATTTACTAAAGATCCTCATTAAGACTAGCTGGGTTAGTTTTAATCGTCAACACAATCTAGACTCCCCTAGGAAGAGAGTTTCAAATGAAGAATTATCTAATCAGGTTGGCCTGTGCACCAGTCTGTGGGGAGTTGTCTAGATTTTTAACTGGGGTGGCAGCATGCACCCCGAAAGTGGGTGGCTCCATTTCTGGAGCTGGGCTGGGAACTGTGGAAGAGAAGAAAGTTGGCTAAGCTCAAGCAGCAACAAGGATCCGCGAGTTTGCTCCTTCTCTGCTCTTGACGCTGTAAGTCTTTGCTGTGACTCCCCTGCACCAATGAACTGCAACCTGGAATTATGAACTGAATAAACCCTTTCTTCCCTAAGTTGTTTTTGACTGGGTGTTTTAATCCCGGCAACAGAAATGACACCTGGACAGTTCTAGAAATCAGTACACAGGTCTGCTATACAGACTTGTCACATGGACGGACACCTCAGCCGTCAGTCCAGCCTCTGTGGGTGAGAATGTCCTTGCTGAACCCTCAGAGGTGGCACTTCTCAAAAAGCCTGATCCAGGGCCTACAGAACGCAGGTCACTCAGCAAAGCTTACAGCATTAACTGTAGATAATATTGAGACTGATGAGGGGATTCATTTCTTTATTTATAATTGCTTTTCTTTCATATGTATATGGGTGTTTTGTCTACATGTATGTAGGTACTGAGTGTGTTCATAGCCCGCAGAGGCCAGAAGAAGGTATTGGATCCCCTGGAACTGGAGTTACAAATAGTTCCCAAATCCAAGTCCTCTGCAAATCCAGCCAATACTCTTAACCACTGAGCCATCTCTCCAGCCCCAAGATAAGGTACTTTCTTTAAAAAAAAAAAAATTGGTCTTTTCGAGACAGGGTCTTCCTGTAGCCCCAGCTGGCCTGGAATTCACTCTGTAGACCAGGCTGGCCTTGTACTCACAAAGATCTACCTGCCTCTGCCTCCAGAGTGCTAGGATTAAAGGTGTGTGCCACCACTCTGGGCTAATTTCTTTTTAAAAACATTACAAAGTATTGTTAGGTTCATATTGAGTGGAGACCGAGTGCAAACAGGTATACAGGACTCTGATAAAGATGACTTGGGATTTATTTGGGGCGTGGTGGCTGGCCTGCTATGTTGAGATCAGGATGTCCAGCATTAGAATGGCCCCAAAGTGGGGGGCCAGTTTCAAATCCAGGCATACAAGGAAATGAGTTTACAAGGAAGTGGGGGCAAGGAAATGGGGGTTAGGACATACATGAGTCTGTGGCTGGTATCAGAAGGAGCCTACGTGAGTCTGCAGCTGGTATCAGAAGGAGCCTACGTGAGTCTGCGGCTGGTATCAGAAGGAGCCTACGTGAGTCTGCGGCTGGTATCAGAAGGAGCCTACGTGAGTCTGCGGCTGGTATCAGGAGCATCTCGAGAGAAACGAAGGCCTGTGTTCTGGTCTCCAGTGAGGCATGACTGCAGGATGTCGCAGCAGCTTTTCCTCGCATTGCAGGAATGCAGGCCAGGGTCATTATTTCTCAGAACTTCTGCTTCATTTGGCTTTGTGGAATCCCTGACTTAGGTGGGCTATGACCTTACAAGTATGTGAGGAAAAAATGTTCTGGAAAAGCATGTTCCACCCTACCCCTTCCTGAAATTTCCCATTTACTTCTCCAAACAGGATAACCTCTTCTTAGTGCTTTCTTGGGACAAAGGGGAATGCGAGGCTCCAGGATTAAGCGCTTATTGACAAGCATGCTGAGTTTGGATCCCCAGAACCCGTGTAAAATTGGACCTGATGGCAAGCATCTGTAACCCCAGTGCTGGGTTAGGGGGGGACACCAGATAGATGTAGGCAAATTTTGGCTGAGCCTCAGGACCCTCAAAAAATAAAGTAGAGAGTGATAGAGGAAGGCACTTGTCATTGACCTCTGACCCCCACACAGGCAAACAAGGAATAAAAAGTAATAGTAATAAAAAAATAGTGTACCATGCATGGTAGCACACGCTATAATCCCATCACTCAGGAGGCAGAGGCAAGTGGATCTCTGTGAGATGGAGGCCAGCCTGGTGTACATAGTGAGTTCCAGGCTGGGTAGGGCTACAGGGAGAAAAGAAAAGAAAAGAAAAGAAAAGAAAAGAAAAGAAAAGAAAAGAAAAGAAAAGAAAAGAAAAGAAAAGAAAAGAAAAGAAAAGAAGAAAAGAAAAGAAGGGAAAGAAAGAGAGAGAAAGAGACAAAGAGACAAAGAGAGAGAAAGAAAAAGAAAGAGAAAGAAAGAGAGAAAGAAAGAAAGAAAGAGAGAAAGAGAGAGAGAAAGAGAGAAAGAAAGAAAGAAAAAAGAAAGAAAGAAAGAGAGAGAGAAAGAAAGAAAGAAAGAAAGAAAGAAAGAAAGAAAGAAAGAAAGAAAGAAAAAGAGGAAGGAAGAAAGAGAGGAAGGAAGGAAGGAAGGGAGAGAAAGAAAGAAAGAAAAGAGAGAAAGGAAGAGAGAAAGAAAGAAAGGAGGGAGGGAGGGAGGAGGGAGGGAAGAAGGAAGGAAGGAAGGATAAGGTTTTTTTTAAAAAAATTCATGTTTGTTTAATAGAAATCATAGTCTTTTTAATTTTATTTATTTTTGTATGTGTATGAATGTACTGTCTGCATGTAGGTTTGTGCACCCATGTCGTGCAATGCCGCAGAGGTCAGAAGAGGGTCTCGGACTCCCCTGGAACTGGAGTTCTCCTGGAATTGGAGTTACAGACAGTTCTTAGCCGCCATGTGGGTGCTGGACATCAAACCCGGGTCCTCTGTAAGAGCAGTCAGTGCTCCTAACCGCTAAGCTATCTCTCCAGCCCGGAAGGATAAGTTTTAAAATATGATCTAGATGACTGACATCTGAGTACCACAATAAGGAAACCAGCCTGTTCAGCTCTGGACAATCAATAAAGGTCCAGAAATTTCTCTCCTGGGTGAACCAGCATGTGGAGAACACAGTTCCTAAGGTGAGCAACACAGGAGGCCCAGACCACAGACAGGGCCTGACCACTTTTTGTGGTATGGAGCCAAGTACTCCCACAGGAGGGCCTGGCTGCAGGCTGGGCTCCTACCCTCTCTTCCCTGCACAATCAGGACCACCAACCCTCCCTTTCCTCCCCACTTCATTTCCTCCTCCTTAGAAAACAATGCCAGATGAGAAGTGAGGGCGGACACAAAACGATCCTGGAAGAAACTCAGGGTACAAGAGACAGCTGCTCGCTCTCCTTTGAGGTCAGCGTGGTCCTGGGGCCCACTCACCAGCGCTATTCCATTTGCTAAGAGCTAACAGAGGCAGCATGCCTCAAGATTCACAAGTCACACTGACTGCAAGGTTCGATCCTCTGAGGCCAGGAACATGTTATTGATGGGGATAGAAAGAAAGGTGAGGAAGAGGGCTCCCCAAGGTCAACAACAGAGCCAGGAAGTAACAGAGCTGCAGACCGACTCCAGCACAGAGGCTTCTTCCATAGCCCCTTCCTCACTTAGAACAAGAAAGGCACCATATGGTCTATACAGATGAAAGAAGAAAGAGAATTAGAAGAAGCCAGAATCAAATCAGTGGCTCCATCTGGGCTGCATGACAACACAGAATTCCTTAAAAGTAGCAAACTGAACTGCCAGTGCTGGCCACATGTTCTATTCTGGTCTATGGTGATAAATATAATTCCTCTGGCTGAATAGAAAACTATTTTCCCCCCTCGCTACACAAGGAGCTTACAGTAGCCACCCCCTACCGGCCCCACACTGAAAAGCCCTGTGCGTCCCTGCAGTCTAGCATTTCCCCAGGAAATTCCAGGCAGCAGGGCTCTGCACTCCCTCTGCAGAGGGAACTGTCCCCATCCCCCACCCCCAGCTCTGGTAGTCCTGGCCTGTTTCTTGGTAAGGAACCCATGATAGGAGGAAAAAGCCACCAAGTGGGGTTCTCGGAAGCTCCCTAGAAAAGCAACCAAAAGCCTAAAAGCCTCTCGCAGAAATATATGCTGGAGACTTCAGAGCACACTAATTACAGCTTTCGTGCATGCGTGTGTGTGTGTGTGTGTGTGTGTGTGTCCACATGTGTGTGCCTGGGTATTCATACAGGTTCTACACATGTATGTGGGCACCAGAACAACCTCAGGCGTCGATCCTCAGGTGCTGTCCACCTTCTCCTTGTAGACAGGGTCTCTCACTGGCCTGAGACTTACCAAGTGGACTAGGGGACCTAGCCAATGAGCCCCACGGATCCTTTGTCTCCTCCTCCCCAGAGCTGGGACTACAAACTTCACCACTCCAAGCTTTTTAGTTTTCTAAACGTGGATTCTGGAGATGGAACTCAAGCCTTTGTGTTTGCAGGGCAAGCACTTTACTGACCCAGCTACCTCCCAGCCGTGAGAGATCCAAGAGGACAGCAAAGCTGGAAACAGGAAGCCTACCTGACAGAGATTAGAAGTACCTGTTCCATGCAGATGGGGGCAGGAAAAAGCCAGGGCACAGGAAGGGGACAGCCTGGGACCCCTCCAACTCTAAGGATAGGCAATTCCAGAGGGAAAGGGTAGGGTGTGAATCCTGAGAAGTATCTCAGTGATTGAACCATGTGCTTGCTTCCTGTCAAGAACACCTCTTGGTCCAGCAGGAGAGAGATGCTGAGGGGGCAGCCAGAGAGACACCAGTGCCACCATACCAAGGCCGGGCCCAGATCAATCAACCCACCACCCCCACCCAGTCTCATCTCAGCTGCTTTATAGTCCTGGAAACAGCCTGGTCATCCCCAAACTCTGGGACCAGGCTTTCACGCAGAGTTTCCAGCACCTCCGGGGGCACAGTGGGGTCAGCTGCACTGCAGTGCCTCTGAGACCAGCTCTCCGAACATCTCCTCAGTCAGTCAT